>JAGFNQ010007636.1:62172-127328 GCA_024364735.1 Boesenbergia rotunda | reverse complement strand
CCAATACCACAGGCTCTAACATGACCCTCAAACTTGTTTTGAGGCAAGGCCTTAGTTAAAGGATCCGCTAAATTCCTTTCAGTGGGGATTTTCTCAATTTGTATGTCATTCCTACTTATAATCTCTCTGATCAGGTGATAGCGTCGAAGCACATGTTTGGATTGCTGATGAGACCTTGGTTCCTTCGCTTGTGCAATAGCTCCATTGTTGTCGCAGTAAACCGGCACTGCTTCATCAATGGTTGGAACCACACCAAGTTCTGAGACAAACTTCTTGTTCCAAACTGCTTCCTTTGCTGCTTCCGAAGCTGCGATATATTTCGCTTCCGTGGTAGCATCCGCTACGGTGTCTTGTTTGGAACTTTTCCAACTTACTGCGCCTCCATTCAAAGTAAATACGTATCCAGACTGTGATTTGGAGTCATCCTTATCTGTCTGGAAACTGGCATCTGTATACCCACGTATTACCATATCTCCTTCTCCATATATTAGAAATACATCCGTAGTTCTTCATAAGTACTTAAGGATTGTCTTAACAGCCACCCAATGATCCATTCCTGGATCCGACTGGTATCTGCTTGTGACGTTCAAAGCATATGATACATCGGGCCTAGTACACAACATAGCATACATGATAGATCCTATTGCGGATGCATAGGGAATCTTATTCATGCAAATCCTCTCGTCTTCTGTGCGCGGACACATAGACTTCGAAAGGTTGATCTCATGCCTGATGGGAAGGTAACCTTTCTTGGATTCCGACATGCTAAACCTTTTTTGCACTCGGTCTATATATGTAGACTGCGAAAGACCAAGCAACCGTTTTGCTCTATCTCTATAGATTCTAATCCCAAGGATATAGGTTGCTTCTCCCAGGTCTTTCATGGAGAAAGTTTTGGACAACCAAATTTTAACTGTTTGTAAAACTGATATATCGTTTCCTATAAGTAAGATGTCATCGACATATAATACTAGGAATACGACTGCACTCCCACTAACCTTCTTGTACACACAAGGTTCATCAGGATTTTGTGAGAAATTAAACTCTTTGATTGTCTCATCAAAACGGATGTTCCAGCTCCTTGATGCTTGCTTCAGTCCATATATGGATCGTCGAAGCTTGCATACTTTGGTTTTATCAACCGATGTGAAACCTTCAGGTTGTATCATGTATATATCCTCAAGCAGGTTTCCATTAAGGAAAGTTGTTTTCACATCCATTTGCCATATCTCATAATCATAATGAGCTGCTATGGCTAGGAGCATCCGAATGGATTTAAGCATAGCTACTGGCGAATAGGTTTCGTCATAATCAATTCCTTGTTTCTGACGATATCCTTTTGCCACTAATCTAGCCTTAAAGGTAACTACATTACCTTCCATGTCGGTTTTCTTCTTGAAAACCCACTTGCACCCTATGGGCTTAATCCCTTCAGGTAGTTTAACCAAGTCCCATACTTGGTTTTCATACATGGAATCCATTTCCGACTTCATGGCTTCAAGCCATTTGTCCCTTTCTGAACTTTTCAGAACATCTTCATAACTGATAGGTTCGTCATCGCCAATGAGCAACACGTCGTCGGATTCACTTACGAGAAATCCGTATCTCTCTGGAATGTTGCGTGTCCTATCAGACCTACGAAGAGGTGGTGTAGTTTTAGGTTCAACTGATAGCTCATCACTATGAATTATCGGTTGTGGGTCTAGACTAGGTGTCTCTTTAATGTCTATTGGAGTCTCTTGAACTTCATCAAGCTCAATGCTACTCCCACTGTTTTCTTGTAAAAGAAATTCTTTTTCTAGAAATACAGCATGCCTTGAAACAAACACCTTTTGTTCCAAGGGATGATAGAATTGGTAACCCTTCGTTTCCTTAGGGTATCCAATAAATAGACATTTATCAGACTTAGCATCCAATTTGTCTGATACAACCCGCTTCACATAAGCAGGACAACCCCATATCTTAAGGTGAGTTAAGTGAGGTTTCTTACTATTCCAAATCTCATATGGAGTAGTAGAGACTACTTTGGTCGGGACTCTGTTTAGCAAGTAAACAACTGTCTTAAGTGCATAACCCCAAAAGGATTTTGGAAGAGTTGCATGATTCATCATAGACCTAACCATGTCCATCAAGGTTCGGTTTCGCCTCTCAGATACACCATTATGCTGTGGTGTATATGGCGGAGTCCATTGGGATAATATCCCATTGTCCCTAAGATAATCTTGGAACTCTTGACTTAAGTATTCTCCACCCCGATCGGATCGAAGTATTTTAATACTTTTGCCAAGTTGTTTCTCTACTTCATTTCTGAATTCTTTGAATTTATCAAAAGCTTCAGATTTGTGTTTCATCAAGAACACATAACCGAATCGTGAGTGATCATCGATAAAGGTGATCAAGTAGTTATAGCCTCCTTGTGCTTGAGTTGACATTGGTCCGCATACATCGGTATGTATTAGACCAAGCAACTCTCCCACTGGATTACCTTTTCCGGGAAAGGGTAATTTGGTCATCTTGCCTTTTAAGCACGATTCGCATGTATCAAATGAACCGGGTTCAAATGATTCCAAAATTCCACATCGGTGTAATTCGGTCATGCGTTTCTTACTTATATGGCCAAGACGACAGTGCCACGTGTAGGAGTCTATTCGATTATCTATTCGAGCATGTTTATTACTAACTTCGATATTGAAAATGTCACTGGATAAATCTAACGTGTAGATGCGATTGCACAAAGTTCCATTTCCATAAAGAACGCCATTTAAAGTTATGTAACAACAATTGTTACTAAAAGTTAAATGATAACCTTTTTCATTCAAACATGAAATAGATACAATGTTCTTTATTAATGAAGGAACAAAATAACAATTATCCAATTCTAAGATACGTCCGGTAGGGAGCTTCAGCAAATATGTTCCGATGGCAATAGCAGCAATCTTTGCTCCATTTCCAACTGTCAAATTCGCTTCTCCCTTGACGAGTCTTCTTCTATTCCTTAGCCCCTGTATGTCATTACATATATGTGAGCCACACCCAGTATCAAGTACCCAGGTATTTGAGGAAATAGAGTGACATTCAATAACGAAGATACCTGAAGAGGATGGGGCATCGGATGCCTTCTTCTTCATGGACTCAAGATAAATCTTGCAGTTTCTTCGCCAGTGACCTTCCTTGCCACAGTGATGGCAAGTGCCTTTTGGTTTCTTTTCAGTCTTTTTGGCCTTTTTCTTCTTTCCCTTATTCTGTTCTTTGGCCTTCCTCTTAGAACCTTTCTTCGAGGAACCAACTAACAGTATTGTCTTCTGATCCTGCTTTACAGAAGGCTCTACAGTCTTCAGCAGGTTGAGCAACTCTGGAAACTGGTCTAGAGTTGCATCTTTAGAAGGACGGTTGGGAAGTTGTTCTTCAAGGACATAAGCAAGTTTTTCTGCCTTGAGGACTATCCTCAGGTTTCGAAGCCAGTCCATGAAGTTCGGCCCAGTCAGTTTATTGGTGTCCAAAATGGAACGCAAGTTTATGTAAGACATGATCGAGTGATTATCTTAGAAATACAAATTGAGATTATGTGAGAAGAATGATTAAATAATGTATCAACATACATAAATTAAATCCTATTTATTTTACGAATTGAATCACCCTTATTATCAATTCGGGAGATCGTAGGAACATCTCCAAATAGGTTGATATCCAACCATAGATAAGAACCACCATGGCTGTGGCCATCAAGTTTTTCTTAGCTATGAAGGTAGGTAATTATACCAATTACACATCACATATATGTAACTATCACCTTATGCTATCAACTAATTGAATGTTTGCATAAATCATTAGATTGTTAACTCATTAACAAGTATGTATCATTATACATAGCACCTAACTGCACCTCTGTTTACATCGACCTTGGCTGTGGCATAACAAATCGATGCTCCAAGCTTAAGGCTGACCCATTAATCAAGAAATAGTTTTAATATGGTTGGAGCTCATTCAACCGTTTAGTCAGGCTTGGATGTGTCCAACAACCAAAACTAAGGATTGACCTCTGACTCCAACTATATTATACATAAACTAATTCCATGGTTTGAACATGTTGAGGTTCAAGTCGGGCATGGATGTGTCCATCAACCCTAGCGAGAAACAAAACTCCGGTTCTAACCATATTAATGGAAGGTGTTAGCCTTAATATTTTTGTAAGGGGTGTTTAGGTCTCATTCTTTTCTAAGCACATTCATGACATATAATTATGTCATGACTAACTTTTCCTTAATAAAGTATATATGTGACTTAATTTATCAAGTCTCATGAATTAAATTAGGAACCGGATTTCCTAATTATAATTTCATACTTTATTAAAGGAATTGTTTTGGGAAACAATTTCCTAAATTGTCATAATTAATTTCGGAAATAATATGTTCAAGATTTTGATTTCTCTAAATCAAATCTTATTAAATTAAGAGACAAATCCCTTAATTCAACTACATATTATTTTCATGAAAATCTTATTTAAGAAAACTCTATAGGAAACCATTTTCCTAATTAATTTTGGAGACAACAATATGTAAGAGCATCACCTCTTCAACATATTTTATTCATGGATTTAATTAATTACAACAAATCGTTTTCTAAGGGTGGCTCCCCGAGGCTCAGATACCCAAAGAAAAGTAATTTGTCGTAAATCCAATTTGGATGACTCCCCGAGGCTCAATCCAAATCAAACATGACAATTTCAATTAAAAATTGGGAAATTAAATTACAACAACTAACTTTAAATTGGACGGCTCCCCGAGGCTCAATCCAAAATAAAGAATTTTGTTGTCAATTTAAAGACCAATTCAAATTTAATTGTCAATTAACTATCCATGAATTTGTCTAGACTTTCTTAAAAGAAAGTGCCCAAAATTGCGAGATTTCAAAAAATAATTTTCAGAATAATTGTAAGTTTCGGGTAAAAAGAAAACTTACATATTTCCAAAAATTAGAAAATTTCTAAAATAGAAAAATTTCCAAAATTTGGAAAGTTTTCAAGGATGGGAAGTTTTCACAATTATTATAAAATTTCAGAAACTAGAAAATTTCAAACGTTTGCGAAATTTCATGAGGATTTCCAAACTTTGAAATTCCTAAATCTAAAATTTATTATAATTTGAAAGTTTCCATAATTGAAAATTTTTTCCGAAATTGAGATCATGACAAAGTTTTCCACAAAACAATTATATGATAATGTCGAACACTAACCGGCTCTGATACCACTGTTGGGACCGGGTGCATGTCGACAAGGATACGAGTTCGTAAAATTTAAAATTTTTACGTGCAGCGGAAGAGTTTGCATAAAATAATTTCCTAAATTATTTTAACTTCGTATCTAGCATGCAACCTTACATTGTGTTGACATAATCATAAAATAAAACTTTGCGGAAAAGTAAACAAATTTACCAAGTACCTCTCGTTACTCGAAGTAAGGGACGAGATCCAACCGTAGCGTCCCTTGGAAGCTCCGCCTCTATTCGCGTCCACGCCGAGTTCTCTTCGGGATGACTTCACAAAGTCACGAGTTTTGTGCCGACGAGAACTACTAGATTCTCGGAAGGCACAACTAGATGAACAAGAGAGGAAAGATAGGAAACTAACCAACGAAGTAACGGAATCTAATTCCGAGAAGAAAGGAGTCGCTATCCGCTTCTTCTTCTTCGTATTCGGGTTCTCCTTCTTCTTCTTGAAGCTCACGGCCTCCTCCAAGGAGTCCTTTGTGCGCCGGCCCTAATCCTCTAGGGTGGGCGCCGGCCCTAGGCAAGAGAGGGAAGAAGAGAAGAGAGAAGAGATTAAGAGAGAGAGGGAGAGAATAATTAATCTCTTAATTAGGAATAAGGGCTAGCCTTTGGTTCCTTTATATAGTAGCAACTCCTTTGCTAAGTCTCCCTCTAAACCGAATTAACGGAATTAACGGAATTAGTTATAAAAAATTTATCTTATAAATTTTCTTATTAATTATTCCGTTTAAACCGAGTCTTTATTATAAACTAATTTATAATAAAACTAATTCTTCTTCTCTTTAAATTATGGAATAAATTTTATAAGAAATTTATAAACTTTCTTATTATGAAAAAATCAATTCATAATTGATTTTATAAAATTAAAATAAACCAATTCATGGATTATTTTAATCTTCCATAAAAGAATAAATTTCTATAAATTTTATTTATATAAATTTCTTTATACAAATTTATTTATCCATAATTTATAAAATAAATCGCACTAGATTTATTTTATTAATTAAACCAAAATTAATTGGTTTTCTCCTCTTTATTGGCCGGCCACCAAAGGGGGTTTTGACACCCTCTTTGGCCGGACAAAACAACTCGAACCGCCGCGAATTAAACTCATTTAATTCGCCCAAAAAGCCTTCAAAAGACTTAGCCATTTTAGGTTCCATTGCGCCTCTGACTAACTCAGATTCGACTTATTTCTCTTGATCGGAAAATCCAATTTTCAACTCGTTTTAAATCCCTCGGATTACTTGTAGTGCGTGTGACTAAATAGGCTTTCGATTTATGTTGGCCGTCTATAATTTAACTAATTATAGAACGATCATGAGTGGCACCTAGTAGTACATCACGATCCCCAATTAATCGAAAGATCAACGGTTTGACCTCAGAAGAAATTATTCTGAAACCCTTCAGCAGCTCTAATGAATCGTGCCTCATTCCCTTCACCACCTTATACCCACTTGGTTCAGGACACGGTCAATGGTGTCAGTCCCCACTAGGCTGACTACGTCACACCTAGCCCAAGTAGTGTCTTTCTCGTCCTTTGGATTTCTAATTACTCTCATGTATTTAAGAGACTCGCACTCTCAACATGATATGCTCTGGCCAGAGGCTTTGAGTAACAATCCGACGATAGGTCTGGGTATACATCTCCTCGCAAGGAGTGGTGAATTCTTTGTAGGCTGTTCAAACATCTTCGGGCACTTCGGCTTATACCCAATCATCCTGGGTCCACACCTCCTTGGAGATGCTTGCTTAAGATGTTAAAGTATAAGTCTTCATGACCAAGATGACTTGAACACCGCAAGTCAAAGGAACATCGCACTTAAGCTGCAGTAAGAACTTCATTGACATATCTACATGTAGATTCCCATATGAAGTCTTACAGCTAGTCACTCCAATGAACTAGTTCCCTTAACTAGCATCCATGTTTATCTCCGGACATCCCAATGTCACCAGCCAGTGAGAATCAGCTGATTAGAGAATAACCCATGCTAGTCTCAACAGAATCGATAGTGTCCGTTTTTATCAATACATCGACTAGGGATAATTTCAATACTTCACAATTGCACATATAGAGATAATCACTAGTTGTGATCCCATCACAAATTCTCTTATGCTGTGAGTTGTATTGCGGACATTCAGTAGATGAGTTTAAGATCCCAATCAAATACACAAAACATGTATACTCAAATAGTGAATTATCATTTATTAATATAAATGTTTACATCATAAGGCGATTGCCTTAGGACACTTCTCTCATATCACTAACAGCTTTGGTGATCTCGGTTCATGGTAGATCATCGCCCAGACGACGTCCGCGAAGGGAGAGACATAAGGTAGAAGACCACGAGGTGATCGGGAAGGTATATCTCTTCCCAAACTCCATTGTCTTTCATTATGTCTTTTGTGTGCCATGATCGTTTGTCTCGTCATTTTATGTTTGATAATTTATTATTTTGATTTCATATCATAATGAATAATTTGTTAACTGGACCCCGACCATAAACACAAAAGTCGGCGATCAACTCGTCGCCTTTTTCGCGGTCGAACGATCGACCAAATTACAAGGCCAATTTTGGTAATTGGCTAAGTTGTAATTTGGATCGTTCGATACGACACGAGACGGTCGATGGGAGACGGGTCTCCACTCGGATTAATTTTTAATCCGTAGACGTGGAGAGGTCTCTTGGATCGACCAGGTATTCGCTGAGGAAACTCGCCAAGCCATACATGAGAAACAACGGACATCCAAGGGACAAGAGCCGATGGAAGAGGACTTCAAAGAGCGAGCCGAGGAAGTAGATTTCAAAGGCATATGCTAAGGATAGCATGGAGACAAGCCGTGGGCTTGTGTGCCCATCCGAGGGACGAGAGCCGAAGGAAGATAACTTGAAGGGTCAAGCTAAGGAAGTGTACTTCAAGGCATACATGAAGGATGGACTCCGAAGAGGTTGAGAGTGAGTTTGTAAGCTAGGCAGTCAACTGCAAGGGAAGCAGTCGAATGGCAGCGTTGAGTGGAAACTCATAGAAAGATCAGTCGACTAGTTTAGATACCAGTCGACTGGTCTATTTAAAATTGAGTCATTGGCTGGACACCAGTTGAATGGTCTTGGTGGTAGTCGACTAGTGTCGGGGATGAGCTGTTTTGTTAACAGCTTTCTTCTCTATTTAAGAGGAAGCTTTGAGGCATGAAGAAGTTACGAATTATGATTGAAAAATCCTCTTCTAAGTGCCTAAAGCTTCCAAAGTCTACTTTCTTCCTCATACTCTTAGTCACATCTTGTTAAAGAGGAAGAGATCATCTTGTGAGAGTTTCTCCACCTTCAAGCATGATTGAAAAGGAGAAGAGAATAGTGGAGCTTGATTGTATAGGTGTGGATCTTTGAATTAGTCACCTCAAGGAGGTGGAGACCAAGTAAATCAAGGGAGTTAGTATTGCCTTAATTCATAATTGTTCTTGGCTATCTTTCTCTTGTGCATTGTCTAACATTTTGAAGGCAACATTCAAGAAAAGCTATTCACCCCTCCCCTCTAGCTAGACGCAAAGGTTCCAACAGACACGTCCGTGTGAACATCTAGAGAGACAAAGCCATGCCTTTTTGGCATGACACGACTGTGTGGATTGCTGATTTTGCCTTTTGAGTGAGTTTTCACTCTAAATTATCTCCAAACCGCATTGTGTCATGAAAAATATAGAAGAGATGATCTCTAATAAAAGAAAGTAATCATGTTGTTAAATGATAAATGGGATGCGAGAACGTAAATCATAAACATGAAATACATGTGAATGTGTCATATAGTGTCTAAAAACATCTATCATCTATGCGCATTAACTACCTAACTTTATTGGACATGAAATTTTTGGTAGATTCTAGACTAGTTCCATTTGCTAAAATATAAACTAGGTTTGACTTGAATTTTAGATTTGCATCGAATTTTGTCTAAGTTATGTTAGGATGTATACTAAAAGTCTTGCTTTTATATAGACATCTACATTTTGAAATGAGAATCACATGATCACTATTTGCATATTTATTGGTTATTTATGTGCATATTGTCTAATACTTTACATTGTAGATAACATGGTGTGTGGTGTCACACAGAAGATCATGTTATCAGTCCCTTGTAGAGTATAAGTAGAGGCTCACAACCAAGATGATTTTGGACAAACAATTGGGATGGTTGTAGTGTAATTTGGTATTGGTTTATCTTGACCATAGAGGTGATTCAAACCATTGGGATGGTTTTGGACAAACCATTGGGATGGTTGTAGTGTAATTTGGTATTGAGCAGGACCGATATAGAGGTGATTCAATTTATAATGACTATATAATTGAATCAGACCTCAGGTATTATGGAGTACATGCTCTTAATCCTGATATAATAACGGGCACATGTACTTAATATTTATTTCTTTGATTTACCAGTGGGTGAGATTTATTGGTTAAATAGATAGGCCCGATAAGTTGGTAAATAATATTATTTACATGGTGTGCCATTGATTATAGAAGGAAACCATATCCTGGTGAGTCAGGTTGATGATGTCCCCTTGAGGAGCTCATAAAGCTCATCATGTTAAATCCTACAGATGGACTTGGTCCGACATGATGATAAGGTTGAGTAGTACTACTCATGGAGTTAGATGTTAATTAATTAAATTATCAATAATTTAATTAATTAACGGGCATTCGATATCTTAAACATGGGGAGAATTTTATACAAATAATATATGGAGCCCATATTTAAATATGGGGGTTGGTGAGGTAGATCAATGGTGATCCTCTAGTGGAATGGATCATCATTAATGGATCGGACTTTGATCCATTGGGTGGCCAAGACCTAACTCCTCCTCATTGTCCCTATTGTAGCCTATATATACTTCATGGAGTCATGAGACCAAGGCATCCAATTGAATCCCAAGCCTCTCTCTTGGTTTTTCTCTCTTAGGGCTTTTCTCTCTCCTAGGGTTTTCGGCGCCAGCGGTGAAGGAAGAAGAAGAAGGGCCGAGCGAGGGAGATCTCTTCTCTTCCTCTTGGTTTTCTTCTCCACTTCCATCCCTTGGGTGTGCGTAAATCAGGAGGAAGGAGAAGCTTGGTCGGCGGCGAGGAAATAAGGAGTTTTCTCTCCTTTTTGGCACCGGCGGCAAGAGGGAAAGAGAGAGCCGGCAGGTGGGGTTTAGAGAGGAGAAGATCATTTTCTTCTTCTTTCACTTCTTCTTCTCCATCCTCTACCCTTCTTCCATTGGCAGACGCTTCCTAGGAGTTGGGAATTGGCCGACGGCGCAAGGGAAGAGGGTTAGGGTTCCGGCGAGCCGGCGACGCAAGGAGGTTCCTCCTTTAAGGTTCGGTGCAACCTTGGAGGAAGAAGATTAGAGCTTTGGTGACTTTGGTTCTTGGTAGATCGTCGCCCACACGACGTCCAAGAAGAGGTCAGGTCATACAATTGAAAATCACGAGGTAAACAGGAAGGTATAACTTCTTGTTTGGTTCCTTTTGATTATTGCTATTATTTAATGTTGATAATTAATTGCATGTTAATTGTTGTTTGATTAATTATATAAATTAATTACCTTTGACCCCAATGATAAACACAAAAATCGATGATCCACTCATCGTCTATTCCATGGCTAATCGGTTGGACGAGATTGATTGCTAGAACAACACGGTTGTTCAAGCGGTCGCTCGAATCGGTTAGCATGATGATGGATCGGTCATGTGGGAAATAAGTCTCCATTCGGATTGAAAAATTTTAATTCGGGGACATGAAGAGGTTTCCCATGTGCGACCAGGAATCCACGGACCAACAAGTTAACCATAGCTTCCCTAGATTAGTGGCAATTGGGGATAACATTTCAAAATCAATTTTCCTAAGTCTAGTTTGTTCAATACTTATGAATAGGGTTTATAGGTATCCAATAACTATTAAGTTATAGTTTGATAACAAGATAGTGTTTGGGAACCCTAATCTTAATAGGTCTAGAATAATTGTAAGACTTTCTATTTAGTAAGCAAATGTATGAGTTTTTACTTAATCTCTAACTTAAATCAAGTCTAGCTTTGTTAAACACAATCCATTGAGATCCAAATATTATATTCAAATACTTGGAACAAGAGATGAACTTCTTCAATACTGTCTTTAATTCTTCAACTTGAGTTTTCAAGATAAAATTCTTTTTCTCAAATTTTTAACTTGAGTTTAGGTTCCTCCATTAACCTTCTCGATTGAAGAGCTCCCCTTGTTAGTAAGAGCCCTAGAGTCAATTATGTGATGATTGACTAGAGACTTTTTATATCATATCCTATCATTAATAAAGGCATGTTTGGTTATTATATTATATATATATGTGTCAAACAACTAAGTATAATAATGTTCTTGGAAAGTAAGTTCTTATCTACATCGTATCGATTGGTTGAATCGATAGTGAGATGATGTAGAGAACACAACACTAAATCATTCCTAGTCAAGCATTAATATTCAAAGACAATATTAATGTATGGAGACTAGCATATAAGTCAATTGATGACTTGAGCTCACAAGTTATGGATATATGATATCAAGTTGACACATGGGTATACATTAGAGAATGTATACTGAATTGACCCGTCATGAGAAAGTTTCATAGATTGCCATATGAGTATTATAAACTTTCTCATGTGACTATTAGTATGAATAGTCCTTAGACCTGAAGTCACTATGGTTTCCTACAGGGTGGACCATAAAGGAGATCACTGGGTATATAATGAATTATGCGGAGGGATATGAGTGATGTAGATGGGATCTATCCCTCCCATATGACGAGAGTGATATCTGTGGGTCCCTTGATCGAGTAGGACTACTAAAACTAATGGTCATGCTCAACTGAGTCAATATGAGATCTTGAGCTCATTTGTTTGAGTGAGTCTACTCGGGGATCAAGAAATACAAAAATTGATCAAGGATGACACGGTATATGTCTCATTGGTCAATCTAGATATCGAAGATAGAAGGACAAGGTCATATATTGTTATAGTCACGGTGGTTAAGTCGGATCTCGATTTTTTCGTTACTTGGGTAGCAATAATACATTGCTAGATGTCACACATTGCTTATGTGTCTAAAGAGGCTTAGACACATTGCCAACGTTACGAGAACCTATTGGGTCACATACTAAGGACACGATGCTTCGGAGATTAATTGATCTTAGTTTGACTAAGATTTGATCCGAATTAGATTAATTGAGTTAGACTCAAGTGAATCCAATTGGATTATGGGATTGAGATCTAATTTGAGTTAGACTCATTTAGATTAGACTCAACCATATTTGAATGAGATATTAATTGATTAAAATATTTAATAAATTAATAATAGAGGAAGATGAAAAGTTCCTCTTCGTTGTATGAAGAGAAGTTGAAGAGCCACATGAGAAAATATACTCTAATTGGGTTTTTATTGGCATTAATGAAGGGAAGCTAAAGGGACAAAAACTCTTCATATTCATGGGATGAGTATAAAAGAATTTTTCTTGTCATTTGGATGTAGAACTTGTCATTTTTCTTTCCCCTCCTTCTCTTAGCTGAAAACCCTCTTCTCCCTCTCCTTCTTGCTTTGTGAATCTCCTCTTGTGGGTAGCACCATAAAGGTGATTCTTCTTTGAAGCTTGAGAGATCGTGTTCATGTGGATACACATAGAGGCACGAACACTTGAACATGCAAGAAATCCGGCATACCTCGGACAAGCGGGATAAGCGAAGGGCACATGCCAAAGGTATACTTATACGATAGGAATTTGTAAATTAATTTTGTATGAATTTTCTTTCGCATGGATCGCTCATGGGATCTATTATTTCCGCTGTGATTTATAAATTTTTGCCTATAGATTCCTACAATGGTATCAGAGCCACTTGTGAAAGATCGTACAAAGTTTAGAAAAACTATTATATGTGATATAGAAGTAAGACATAATTTTGTTATGGATTGTATAATGTATGAGCATTTTTTGAGATACAAAAGTTTGTGTTGATCAAACTAAAAGTCCATAGCATGATCATATGAAATGTGGAAGTGTGCTATGGTCCGATTGCACTCAACAAATTTTATAACCTATGGTTTCGACTCATGAGCATTTTTACAATCTTTTTACAATCATAATAAAAATTGATGTCCTAAATCTATTGTGTGTGATTGATAATATA
This sequence comes from Boesenbergia rotunda, assembly GCA_024364735.1. Classification (NCBI taxonomy): domain Eukaryota; kingdom Viridiplantae; phylum Streptophyta; class Magnoliopsida; order Zingiberales; family Zingiberaceae; genus Boesenbergia; species Boesenbergia rotunda. The sequence goes on along the minus strand of JAGFNQ010007636.1, from coordinate 113,893 downwards.
GTGCATAGTTATAACCTTAAATCCAATGTAATTGGATGTATATGTGTGTGCATATTGTAATGTAATTCATAATACGCCATGTGTGGCATGCCTTATCTATATTTTTCTAGTTGTAAAATAGATTTAGACTCGAATGTAACCCGAGTTTTCCTAATTTATAATGTATAAAACGAGGAGTGGAATGTCCATTGAAAGATGAAGTTACAAGAATGATTCTAACGACATATGATGACTGAAGGATGCACTTGGAGAAGATGTTATCCCTAGGTTGACCATCGATTTTCTCATTGGCTTGAGAAGATCGTAGTATACGGGCCATAACCATGTCACATATACTGCTTATATGTTGATATATGCAATATTTGTATGTGATGCATAATTTGATAAACATTTATCTTAATTAAGTCAACTCGATATGTCTACCAAAGTTTAGTACTCATAAACTACCTCGATCATTTGTTGTTGGGTTTACCAAAGCAAAGCGACACATTTTATCTTGGTAGAGTGCGAGAGGACAATTGTGATGTCCCGCTATCGAACTTTGGGTGAGACATAACTAAGTTGTCTCAATTGGATTGAGAAACTTTTGAGAAAACTTAGAGGCATATCCCAAAAGTTGAGAAAATTGGGTAAGAGAATAATTATACTAAGTCTTGGGCGATTAGCCAAAGCGAACTCAAGATGATGTGTAATGTGGATCTTAACCCTCTGTGTTCTAAGAGTTGCATAAGATGTAATTGGTAAAATATTACCTACCTAATTATACTAAGCATTGGGTGATTAGCCAAAGCTAACTCAAGATGAGATATAATATGGATCATGTCCCATATGAATATAGTTGTTATTTGGTTTGGAGCTACTAGTGTGGGCAAATTGGGTTTGCCCGCATTCATGACTAGCCCCTACCAAAGCTCTACGATTCAGTGGGAGTGTCATTTAATTAAAGACCTAATTAAATGATTTAGATATGATACTTATTTTTGCATATTTTACTGTTGTAGATCACCATAGCATCTACCACGTCAAATACTCTCTCTCTCTGCAATCCGTCCTTGAGAAGGACAAGCTCAATGAAGCTAATTTCTTAGACTACTACAGAAACATGAGGTTCACCCTCAAGCAAGAACGAAAACTGTACGTCCTAGAGCAACCTCTTCCAGAAGCACCCATCACTACCGCCACTCGCGCTGAAAAAGATGCTTACAAGAAGCATCAGGATGATGCACTTGATGTATCATGCCTCATGCTTGCCACTATGAACTCTGAGCTTCAGAAGCAACATGAGAACATGGATGCACATAATATGGTTGAGCACTTAAAACAATTATATCAAGAGCAAGCTAGGCACGAGCAGTTTGAGATGTCTAAGACCCTATTTGCATGCAAGATTCAAGAAGGAACTCCCGTAGGAACTCACTACTCAAGATGATTGGGTATGTCAAGAACTTTGAAAGACTACGATTTCCACTGGGTCAAGAATTGGCTAAGGACCTTATCCTGCAATCGTTGCCAGAAGGGTACAGTCAATTTGTCATGAACTATAACATGAATAAAATTGACAAGTCATTGCCTAAGATGCTCAGTATGTTGAGAACTGTTGAACCTAATCTCAAGAAAACCAAGACCAGTAATATACTGATGGTACAGAAGGGCAAGGACAAATGGAAACCTAAGGGCAAGGGTAAGACCCAAGCCAAAGACAAGGCCAACTCTACTGTACTGAAGGCCGAAGGCGGGGTGTGTAAGGAAGGGACCTGCTTCCATTGTGGTGAGACCGGACATTAGAATCGAAATTGTAAATTCAACCTAGAGGAAGTAAAGAAGAAAAGAAGTGAGACTTCTGACTCAGGTATTTTTGTTATAGAAGTCAATCTATATATTTTTACTTTTTGAGCATTAGATACCGGTTGTGCATTTCACATTTGTACTAATATGCAGAGCCTTCGAAGAGCTAGATCATTGATAAAGGGCGAAGTGGACCTACGAGTAGGCAATGGTGCAAGAGTTGCTGTTATCGCTGTAGGAACATATTCCTTGTCTTTGCCTATTGGGCTTATCTTAGAACTAGAGGAGTGCTTTTATGTACCTGTACTAACTAAAAATATAATTTCTGTATCTTGTTTAGACAAGAAAGACTTTTCATTTATCATAAAGGACAAATATTATTCTATAATGTTAAATGACATGTTCTATTGTAGTGCACCACTTATGAATGGACTTTATGTTCTAGACTTAGAGAACCTAATCTATAACATAAATACTAAACGGTTCAAACCAAATGATTTGAACCAAACATATCTCTGGCATTGTCGCTTAGGTCATATAAATGAGAGTCGCATATCCCAACTCCATAAGGACGGATTACTGGATTTATTTGATTTTGAATCATATGAGACATGTGAATCTTATCTTCTAGGCAAGATGACGAAGACTCCATTTAGTGGGCACGGCGAAAGAGCGACTGATTTATTACGATTCATACATACTGATGTATGTGGCCCTTTTAATGTCACAGCTAGAGGAAGCTATCAGCACTTCATCACTTTCACTGATGATGTCAGTAGATACAGCTTTGTGTATATCATGAAACACAAGTCGAAATCCTTTGAAAAGTTCAAAGAATTCAAGAGTGAAGTAAAAAACCAACTTGGTAAGAGTATTAAGATACTTCGATCAGATCGAGGTGGTGAATACCTTAGCCAAGAGTTTCATGACCATCTAGCAGAGTATGGAATTATATTCCAACTCACTTCACCTGGAACACCACAATGGAATGGTGTGTCCGAATGGAGAAATCGTACTCTATTAGATATGGTACGATCAATGATGAGTTAGACAGATCTTCCTACTTCCTTCTGCGGATTCGCTCTAGAGACGGCTCTTTTCACACTTAACCGAGTTCCATCAAATGCCATCATAAAGACAACATATACGATATGGACTAGGAAGAGTCTCACGATGTTTTTTATGAGGATTTGGGGTTGTGAGGCTTACATTTAACGTCAAGTTTTAGATAAACTTGGACTCAAATCTGATAAGTGTTATTTTGTAGGATATCCCAAGGCAACGAAGGGATATTACTTCTACAATCTCACACTAGGCGAAGTGTTTGTCGCTAGAAATGACGTTTTTCTCGAAAGAGAGTTTATTTCTAGAAGAAATAGTGGGAATAAAATTCATCTTGAAGAAGTTCAAGATGCAGATAGTACTGAGGCCTTGATGGACATTGAACATGTACCACAAAGTGTTGTGGATCATAAAATTGTTACACAAGAAGTTAGAGCAACAATATGTTCAAGTAGACCAACCTCTTCGCAGATCTGATAGGATACGTCGTCAGCCTAAGAGATACTCATTTTTCTTGTCTAACCATGATGACGTTATGCTTGTTGAGTTGAACGAGCCTACATCCTATCAAGATGCTGTGATGAGCCCAAATTCTGAGAAATGGCTAGAGGCCATGAAGTCTGAAATGGAATTCATGTACACTAACCAAGTATGGACTTTGGTTGATCCACCTAAGGGAATTAAACTCATTGGGTGTATGTAGGTCTTTAAGAGAAAGACTGACATGGATGGTCTTATGCATACCTATAAAGGTCGATTGGTAGCTAAAGGTTTCAAGTAGATTCATAGTATCGACTATGATGAAACCTTTTTACCAGTTACGATGCTTAAGTCTATTCGGATCATGCTTGCTATTGCAGCTTACCATGATTACGAGATCTGGCAGATGAATATCAAAACCGTATTCCTAAATGAGAATCTACTCGAGGATGTGTACATGACACAACTTGAGGGTTTTGCAGATCCAGAGCATGCTGGAAAGGTATGTAAGTTGCAAAGGTTCATTTATAGGCTAAAGCAAGCTTCTCGAAGTTGGAATCATCGATTCGATGATGTAATCAAAACGTTTGGTTTTATCAAGAATAAAGATGAACCCTGTGTCTACAAGAGGGTTAGTGGGAGCACAGTTATCTTCCTGATCTTGTATGTGGATGACATACTCCTCATTGGAAATGATATCCCTTCACTACAGTCTGTGAAGACGTGGCTAGGAAATTATTTCTCAATGAAAGACTTAGGTGAAACAACCTATATCCTAGGCATCAAGATCTATAGAGATAGATCTAAGAGATTGCTTGGCTTAAGTCAGAGTACATATATTGGCAAGGTGCTTAATCGTTTTACCATGCAGAATTCCATGAAGGGATTTCTGTCGATGTCACATGGTGTGAGTCTTTCGAAGACGTCCCCCTCTTCTAAGGAGGAGAGAGACCGCATGGATCATATCCCTTATGCATCCGCTATAGGGTATATCATGTACGTTATACTTTGTACTCATCCAGATATCTCATATGCTTTAAGCATGATGAGCAGATACCAATCAGATCCAGGTGAAAGTTACTGAACAACTGTCAAGAATATTCTTAAGTACTTACGAAGGACGAAAGAATATTTCTTGGTATTTAGAGGCAACTAGGAGCTAGCTGTAAACGGTTACAGTGACGTAAGCTTCCAAACCGACAGGGATGATTTCAGATCGTAGCCAGGATATGTATTTTGCTTGAATGATAGCGCTGTGAGATGGAAAAGTTCGAAGCAGAACACAGTCGCAGATTCTATAATAGAGGCCGAGTATATTGTTGTGTCTGATGTAGCAAAAGATGTTGTTTGGATTCGAAAGTTCATTACAGAGGTTGGTGTGGTTCCTAGTATAGTAGATCCGATAGACCTCTATTGTGACATCAATGGAGCTATTGCACAGACTAAGGAACCTCACTCTCATCAGCGGACCAAACACATACTACAGCACTTCCATCTCATTCGAGAAATCATCGATAGAGGAGATGTGAGGATATGCAGAGTACCCACTGATGCTAATATTGCAGATCCTTTGACCAAGGTTTTGACACAGAAGAAGCATAATGGTCACACTAGGTCACTGGGTATTAGATATTACAGTAATTGATACTAGTGCTAGTGGGAGATTATTAGTAGGAGCCCTAGAGCCAATTATGTGATGATTGACTAGAGAATTTTTGTATCATATTCTATCATTAATAAAGGCATGTTTGGTTATTATACATTATATTTGTGCTAAATAACTAAGTATAATAATGTCCTTAGGTAGTAGGTTGTTATTTGTATCATATCGATTGATTGAATCGATAGTGAGATGATGTAGAGAACACTACACTAAACCATTCCTAGTCAAGCATTAATATTCAAGGACAATATTAATACATGGAGACTAGCATGTAGGTCAATTGATGACTTGAGCTCACAAGTCATGGATATATGATATCAAATTGACACATGGGTATACATTAAAGAATGTGTACTGAATTGACCCGCCATGAAAAAGTTTCATAGATTGTCATGTGAGTGTCATAAACTTTCTCATGTGACTATTAGTATGAATAGTCCTTAGACTTGAAGTCATTACGATTCCCTACATAAGGAGTTATGTACTTTGATATCGTCAAACGTTACTCGAAACAGGGTGGACTATAAAGGCGATCACTAGGTATGTAATGAATTATATGGAGGGATGTGAGTGATGTAAATGAGATCTATCCCTCCCATATGACGGGACTGATATCTGTGGGCCCCTTGATCGAGTAAGACTACTAAAATGCATGGTCATGCTCAAATGAGACAATATGAGATATTGAGCTCATTTGTTTGAGTGAATCTACTCGGGGATCAAGAAATACAAAGATTGATTGAGGATAACACGGTCTATGTCTCATTGGTCAATCTAGATATCGAGGATAGAAGGACAAAGTCATATATTGTCATAGTCACGGAGGTTAAGTCGGATCTCGATTTCTCGTCACTTGGGTAGGAATGATGTATTGCTAGATGTCGCTCATTGCTTATGTGTCTAAAGAGGTTTAGACACATTGCCAACTTACGAAAATCTATTGGGTCACACACTAAGGACACGATGCTTCGGAGATTAATTGATCTTAGTTTGACTAAGATTTGATCCGAATTAAATTAATTGATTTAGACTTAAGTGAATCCAATTGGAATATGAGATTGAGATCTAATTTGAGTTAGACTCATTTAGATTAGACTCAACCACATTTGAATGAGATATTAATTCATTAAAATGTTTAATAAATTAATAATAGAGGAAGATGAAAAGTTCCTCTTCATTAGATGAAGATAAGTTGAAGAGTCATATGAGAAAATGTGCTCTAATTTGATTTTTATTGACATTAATGAAGGGAAGCTAAAGGGACAAAAACTCTTCATATTCATGGGATGAGTATAAAAGAATTTTTCTTGTCATTTGGATGTATAACTTGTTATTTTTCTTTCCCCTGCTTCTCTTGGCCAAAACCCCTCTTCTCCCTCTCCTTCTTGCTTTGTGAATCTCCTCTTGTAGCTAGCACCACAAATGTGATTCTTCTATGAAGCTTGAGAGAACATGTTCATGTGGATACGCATAGAGGCGCGGACACTTGAACGTGCAAGAAATTCGACATATCTCAGACAAGCGGGATAAGCGAATGACACACATCAAAGGTATATCTATATGATAGGAATTTGTAAATTAACTTTGTATGAGTTTTCTTTCGCATGAATCGCTGATAGGATCTATTATTTCCGCTGTGATTTATAAATATTTTTTACCTATAAATCCTTACACCCCTTAAGATCTTTAACCTCCTTAGGAGTGACTTAACTCGTTACTTGGATTTATCCAGCTTGTTTATAAGACAGGCAATTATCTGATATAATTTTTTTTATCAAAAAAAATCATTTACATTATCAACTAACTCGTTTGAGTCATTAAGTAAGTCTTTGTCATCAAGTGGGCACTCCGACTTGAACTCAGACTCATACTTGTGAGCTTAACCATGAAATCCAAGAGTCAGATTTGATTTGGTTCATCTTCTTTGAATTCTTCTAATGAAGATTCATCCCAAATAACTTTGAGTTCATTCATTCTCATTGACTTCTTGGTTCTTTCTTCACCTTTCTCTTTGAATTGAGGATATTAAAACTTGTAGTATCCATTTTTGTTACAAACGAATCAAGTGATGATTGACTTCATTCGGATGCTCCAAGTTTGAGTGGGTTGCTTATTTTATTTTGGAGCACTCTCTTGATGTTCTTCTTGGTGATGTTTTTGTTCTCCCTGTCATCTTTTTCACTAAGTTAGCTATCTCAGAATTTGTGTGTTCATCATCGACTTCAAACTCTGATCAAAACTCAGATTCAAACTTAGGCTTAGGCTTTGGCTTTGGCTTTTGCTTTAACTTGAGTTCTGACTCCTTGCTCTTAGTTTGACTTCTAACTAAAAGCTATGTCTCTCTCTTTTTGATCAAAATTAGCATGTTAATACCATTTCAATTTGCAAAACAATTCATCTAATTTTAAGAAGATAAATTCTTAGACACTTTATACGCATCCATCAAAAATGCCCATAAAGTGATTTAGGGGAAGGCTTTTAGTGCATATCTGATTAGCTCATGGTTTTCAACACATTCCCCAATTGCTTGTAGCTCTTCAAGATCTCATTGAACCATTGACTTTGATTCTCCCTCATTCATTTGACAATTCGAGAACTGGATTAGTAGGAACTTTTTTAGTTATTCTTGAGTCATGAGTTCCCTCATGAAGCCCAGATAACTTTTCTAATAACTCTTTGGTACTGTTAAAGGGACCTATTTTACTAATTAAGTTGCTCTTGCGAAAATCCACATTGAAGTGCCAAGTTGCTTTAGCATTGACTTGAGCTTCCTTTTAGTGATACAGGTTCATTTGCCAAAGTCCAATAGCTCTCCAAATCATCTTTTGGCAACTCGAGATCCATTTTTATTGATGAGCCACATTTCTACATGAGTCATCAAATACTATTTCATCTTCACTTTCCAATAGTTAAAATTATTACCATCAGAAAAAGGGAGAATGATGTAGCCTTTCTAAAGGGTGTGAGCGAGTCACCATGCCACATAATATGGGTCATCAAAGTGTGCACATTATAAATATATAAAATATAAGCAAAATTCTTCCTGACTTGAAACACAAACTTTCAAAGATCTTGGATAAGTAGTAAATAATAAAAAAACAGTGCAAATAATATATAATACGCATAAAAAATTTGATTAAATTTGTTGATGGAAAACTATTCAAAGTTGTCTATTAACACCAAGCGCTTGACTCTTTTAGATGTGGTTAGGATTGCTAAATCCTAAATTCAAATAAGAAAATTAGGATAATTAACAAAGAATGGGCATCTGATAACAACGCATCTGGGCAACCAAGAAAGGGCTTCAGTTGACTGGATAATCACTATATAAAGGTCCTCGTTGCACACTTCTCAAACATCAAGTAGTGTTATATAAAGATGCCGGACCTACTAGGTTGCCCGTTGCCTTGACAATGAGGGTCTTCAATTAACACTAACTAAGCGCCTGACTCTTTAGCGACAGCGTCTGGAGGGTTTTAGCGACCTGAGAATTTTCTTTCTTTTCCATAGTTTCTTTTCTCCATCTTTCCCTTCCCTTCCCCTGAGCATATATTTTCGCTGTAGATTATTTACTCTTTATCCGTCTTTTCGAGGAAAGAGAGTATATTAATCCCTAACCTATCTTAATCATATCTTTGTTAATAGACAGTTATTAAAGATTCCATGATATTTTAATTTCTCAATGAAATGTTAAACAACAACCAACGGTAGTAAGGTAACATACAAGCCATTGTTTCACTAATCCGGGGGTTAAATATATGTTATTTCCCACCATGGAATAGCTATCAGGGTCCATGCCAATAAATCGAACATGCTACAAAATTATTATGAGAAACAAAAATATTGGATCAATTTCATCCTACCTTAAACCTGAACATTAGGTCAAAGTCCCCATGCATGGATAGTTTTTCTGCACAAGGCAAGCAACCAAGAATGAAGTGGAATTTGACCATAATCGCATAGCTTCCTTATATCCTCCATTAGTTGTAAGCTGTCGGAATGGTCATCCATCCTACTTTGATCTAGATCTACACCACACATGCTTAACAATCCCAGCATGAATATTAGGACTCACCATCAGCCTCAAAAGATTGTGCGATCAGGAACAATGTATCCCTTTGAGATTTTGCTACCGATGAGCAGTGACCAATTTTAAGAAGAATGACTCACAAAAATTACATTAGAAATCACCTCGATATATTATCTTCTGTTCTCATTTCTCATAATTCCAGATTATATGCATGCTGTGATTGTCCCTCAATTTGAGTATCTTCAATAAAACAATACTGAATTAGATGCCACTGGAAAGAACACTTTCAACACCCATGTATCACTTCCCCATGAGATAAAGTTCGCATTTCCTTAGTATTATGGAAGCTGCTTACAAGAGAGGAGTAAACAGAATCATCTGGACTTATTCCGGCCTTCAACATCTCATCGTACAACTTAAATGCCTCATCTGATTTCCCTTCTTTGGACAACCCTGATATCAGTGCAGTATATGTGACTACATTTGCCTGCACATTCCTTTGCTTCATCTCCGCAAAGTACTTGACAGCAACATCCAACTTCCCACCTACACAATGACCATGAATCAGTGATGTGTATGTGTATACATCGACCAGCATACCTTTCTTTTCCATTTCCCTTTGAAGCCTCTCAGCCTCCCTAATGATACCTTTCTTGACATAGCCATCAATCATCACATTATAAGTTACAACGCTAGGATCTGCACCTTTATTAACCATCTCCCTGAAAAGCCTCTTTGCCTCAACCATGTCCCCCTCTTTGCAGAGTATATCTATCAACGTCGTACAGGTAACAGTGTTGGGAACAATCCCTTGCTGAACCATAACATGAAGAAGACCCTTAGCTTCTCTGATGTTATTGGATTTACACAGCCCACAAGCCAAAGTATTGTAAGTGTAGACATCGAGCTGTATTCCTTTCTTCTCCATGATGGCTTTCAAAGTCAATGCTTTGTCTATCATTCCTTTTCTGCAGTATCCATCGATCATTGTGTTGAAAACAATCTGATTCACGTCGATTCCCTTGCTCTGCATTTCATGCATCATCATTTCCGCTGCCACAACCTGTCCGTGCTTACAAAGCCCATTGATCAATGCTCCGTACGTATGGCCATTGGGTTCAACGCCCTTCTCGAAGCACTGGTCAAAGAGGGCGAATGCTCTTTTGATGTTTCCCGCCCTGCAGTTTGCATTGATCAATGAAGTGTATAAATGAATGTCCCCCAGCAAACCTTTTGTAGACATTTCCTCGAACACCTTCTCAGCCTTGTTTGCATCTCCAATTTCAGCGAATGCATCAACTAAAATCGTGTACGTTGCAACATTAGCCTCAACGCCTCGTTCGTCCATCACCTTTAGCACTTGATACATTGTGCTGAAATCACCTTTCTTGGCATAGATTTCAATCATAGGATTATAAGACATGGCATTTGGTGCGAGACCTCGAAGGAACATATCGTCCACTAGTTGCCGTGCAATTTCCAAGACACCATTCTTGCACAGCCCATCTACCACTATCGCCATCGAGTACGCCGACACATCAACAGCATCCGAATCAAGCATCCGAATGAGGAATTGGTGCGCCTCGTCGATACGGTCAGATCTCCGCAGCGCCTGGAGGTAGACGGTGCAAGAGCGATCCTCGACGCGGCCGAAGCGTTGGAGCAAAATCTCGAAGGTCTTCAGGGCTGGGCCTGTCAAGCCGGCGTCGGCATAGACTCTGAAGAGCATGTCCAGCGCGGTGGGGTAAGAGATGGAGGCCGCTCGGCAGGAGGCCTCGAAGGACGAAACAAGGGAGGTGGACAACGGATGGTCAGAGGTGGCGAGGGAGGTGAGGAGGGACTTGGCGGCGGCATAGCGCTTGCGCTTGAAGAGCGAGCAGAAACGATCGAGCTGGTCGAGAAGAGGAGGAGGGATGGAGGTAGATTGGATGGGGAGATGAAAGAAACGGGTGAGGATGCGTTTGGGATTTGAGAAAGTAGGGTTGTCGTGGAAGAAGAGAGAGGAGCGGGTGCTCAATAGCTTTATCGTCGATGTGGAAGCCATGAGAATGCTACTAGTCGGCGTTGGAGGCGGAACCGATTAGAGCGACGAATCATGATGCGCTAGTTAAAGGAAACGCAAGGAACGGCACAAAAGAAGTAAATTTGTTACCAGATCAAAATCGTCGATTTGACGCTGTGGAATTGCAAATTTAATAATTCTTAATAGATCGATCGTTAATCTTTACCGTCCAACGTGATTACGATTCACGATTAAAATTATCGATTTACGATTCGGTTAATGGTCCCCTGCGATTTAAGATTATTATATAAAAAATTTTAAAATTTATTAAAAAAATTACATTTATTTAAATTAGGATACGGAGAAATTAAAGTCTACGTAATTCTTTAATATTTTTATCCTTTTATATTAGGAGGTAGCATTTTTACTCGCTTCCATTTTCCGTTCCGATCATATTCGTTTCTTCGGTATCAAAATCTTCGACTTTGTCATTTAAAAATTATATTTTTTGAATTCTTTTCTCAACTATGGTTCAATTGTCGAATAATGTTTGAGCTTCCAATCGTTGTTCATCTACTGAATATCTACTCTATAACAACAATTAATACGAAATATGATAAAATTTCTTTGGCGATCACGGAGAGGACAAGAAAAGTTTAAGTCTTATGTGATCACTACTTTATGATATCAAAATTTCCCTATCTACTTCACTAAAATAAAAAAAAATCGTAAAATAATTCTTTAATTCCTGTATAGTATTTGAGAATTCTCGTAGATATTTCATACTTTCTTTTAATAAAAGTTGTGTTTCTATATGTTTTAAATTACTATTCATAGTTGTTGTATTTCAAAAATAGTAATTTATATGTCATATTTAACATAATATTGAAATATCATATAAATAAATTTTGACATTATATATAATATTAATCACATCAGAAAAAAAAATCTTTAATTAGAATTAAAGTATTATAATATAAAGATAAAGTTAGCATGTTTAATAAAACTTCTAATTTAAATTTAAAATCTAAAACAAATACAATTAAATAAAATTTAGTAATAATATAAAAATATTTTTACCATTTACCTTTCCTAACTAACGTGCAAGACCATAAAAATTCATTATTAATAGGTTTATGTAAAACAATATTATGATAAAAAATTTTACTAAAACTAAATAAGCAACGGGATAATAAATATCAAAAAATTATGCATCATTAAATATTTTTAAAATTTCATAAATATTACAACAAATATTTTATTATTATGAAAATAAATATATATTAGTATTATTAGTTTATGCACAATATAAACATAATAATTTTTTATATTAAAATGAATTTTGTAATAATTGATATGCTGAATTTTAATTTTTAACGCATTGGTACATCATGTGAAAATTTTTTAGATCTCATTCCATTAGTTTTACAAAATCTACCACGTATGAAATTGTAGTTCTAATTGGTTTAATATTATTTTCTAAATTTTTAATCTATTTTGAATATATAAATTTAAAACGTGGCATATACAATGAATATGAAACAATAAACTATCAATAACAAATTGACAAATAAATTTTCGTCCTTTTATAGAAGTGGTATTAGAACTAACATTAACTAATGATATTGAAAATATTTTATAAGTTAATCCAATTTTTTTAAAATTAAACATAATAATTGTGCGATGTTATGAGTGGTATGTGATTTATAAAAAACTCTACAAGCTAACAATCTTTTTTGGAGGATCTAAGAGTTATCGATCTAATGATATGTCACACTCATATATGAATGTGTTTGCTAGTGATCACTGTAAATATCGGAACATAAAAAAAACTTTATTATTTAATTTACTAAATTCATCAATTAAATTTTTTTCTTTATTTTATTAATTTTTTAATTATACAACTGAGTGTAGTCCTATGATGCACTTAGATTGTATATGATTTTAGGCACCTTTTGATGCACTTTCACATTCATTTATTGTTTTGATTTACATGTTGACATCCCTTTCTATCATTTATCAGCAAAATTATCCTATTTTGTATGAAGATCTGCTCTTTCCATATTTTCTAAGATAGGATGCAATTTGGAGGTATTTTTGAGCGAAAACGTGCTTTGGAAAGTGCATCCAGCAAGGCCATATCTCATCCAAGGCTTCCTGGAGCTCTTCACCGAATTCTACACGGACAAGTCATGCCTCTCAAGCATGGCTATGCCTCTTTGTCGAAACCTCCAAGGCCAAGTTGTCCCTCTCAAGCACGGTTGTGCCTCTCTAACGATGCTTACAAGACAAGACCATGTCAAATTGGCGTGGCAGCATCTTTCTTAACGAAGGATACAGGAGAAAGTTGTGCCAATTTGGCACGATCGTGCCTTCCCCATGCCTCATCAGCTGAGACCCCCAAGGTTAAGTCGTGTCCTAGTCATGCCTCTCTGTAGCTAAAAACACGAGACACAATCGTGCCATTTGGACGCATCACTCCCCTATAAAAGCGAAGTTCTGTTGGTGTAAGATGCATTAGTGATGTCCTCCTCTAAGGGTTTCAATGTTTGACAATATGCTTAAGTCAGTGATACATTGAACAAGGGAAGGGTGAGTGAAGAAAAGAGTACCAAAGTGAAGAAAAGTCCTAGTTAACCTAGGCACTAAGTCCTGGTTCTAAGAATTAGACACTAAGACCTGGCGAGTGAAGCTGGGCACTAAGACCTAGTGAGTGAAGCTGAGCACTAAGTCATGGTTCATGGAATTGGACACTAAGTCCTGGCCGAGGGCTGGACACCTAAGACCTGACCGAGAGTTGGGCACTAAGACTTGGTGAGTGAAGCTGGGCAAAAGTCCTGATGAGTGAAGTTAGGCACTAAGTCATGGACCTAAGGTTTGGGCACTAAGTCTTGGTCCGAGGGATTGAGCAACTTAGCTGAGTGATGACTAAGGACATAAGTAGAGACGGGTCGAGGTTCGGATGTCTCGATATCCGAGAGTCTCGAAGGCTAAGCAAAAGTCCAACCGAATGAACTAGTTGGCAAAACTCTCCTGAAAGGAGTAGGTTGAAGGCACGTTCTCGGGGGTGGGAACTTTGGCATCGGTTCGACCTAGGGTTTCGTGGAAATTCGAAGTCAGAACCAAACCATTAAGGCTAAGGATATATATGTGTTTGCTTGTATTTACGTATCTTGCAGGTACCTAAAAGTGAAGACAAAGCAGGCAAACAACCAAACAAACGAGGCTGGAAAAAGGCTCTTAGGCGCCCCCATTGAAGGAGGCACCCTAATGAACCCAGGCGCCTCATTGAAGCATGCGTCTGTTTTCAATGAGGCGCCTCAATGGTCCAGGGCACCCTGGTTCAAAGGGTTATCTGCTGCAGCGAGTTCAACACCGAGATGAACTTTGACCAAGCCCTGTGAGGTGCCCCATTGATCACAGGCGCCCCAATGAAGGCTATAAAAGGGACTTCGACCCCTCAGCTCAAGACAACTTTTGAAACCATTCTAAGCTTCTCAAGTGACGACAAAGCGCTAACGACGAAGCTCTACGACCAGGAGGCTCCAGGAGAAAGTGTGCGACACTTCGGAGGTCCAGATCGGCCGAGTCTTCAACTCTGTTTTGTTCGGTTTGAATTTACTTTCTGCACGTATTTTATCTATTCTTTTGATTGTAAACTCTACATTGTAAGACGGGTTTCTCCGCCTCCGGAAAGTCCAGAAAGGAGACCATTAGTGGACGGGCGTTCCCGTGCTTAGGCCTTGGATGTACTGACCCTGGGGGGTCGGGAACCAAGTAAAAATTCCGCAGGCATATTGTGTTGTCCGTTATTTCGTTTTGTTTTCCGTTGTGCTACTAACGCTCTGTTTAGAACGAACATCCGTAAATATACGATTGGAAATTTCCACGAAAAGATTTTTACAGTCGATATTCACCTCCCACCCTCTATCGACAGCACCGGTCCAACAAGTGGTATCAGAGCCAGATCGCTCTTCACCGGACTAACCGCTGACGGAGCAAAGACGCCAGGAGTTAAGGAGGAGCCTAGGGGTGAATCTGGTACGTTTTTTTTAAAATGTCAATTTTTAAATTACATATTACATGCTTTAAGTCACTAGTAGAAAAATGCTTATTAACTACGGGCGTTCACCGTTGTCATAGGCTAAAAACACTGTTGTTAAAGGCCATGTTGTTAAAAGGGGTGCTCAACATCAACAGTTACAAACCGTTGTCGTTTATAGTCAATAACAAACAGTGTAGCAATGGGTTTTCACCGTTGTCTTTTAATGTGATCGACAACAGGTTAACAATAGTATTAAACCGTTGTTTGTGTGTGATTTAAACAATAGTTTGACAACAAATAAAAATCGTTGTCTTTTGGTTGAGGCAGCCAACAATTTACAACAAATACCATTTAAAAATTAAATTATTTAAATAATTAAACAATATTGAGCAAACACACTTCAAACTATCATATATACATGAAAATATCATCAAATATTATACATCATACTCCGCAAATATCATACATCAAGATATCCCCAGTATTAGTCCAAATTGAGATAACATCATCAAAATATCATATATATTAAGAATCAGAAACTAAGATAAATATCATCAAAATATCCCCAACAGCTAGCTTCACATCCAAGTGCAGTCAACTAGATGAAGACAGTCGCGCCACTTAGCTTTACACCATAAGCTGATTCCTTCCCTTGGATATGAATTGTCACAACAAATAGAAATATAAAATAAGCATTCACAACTAAAAATAGTAGAACAAAAGATTCTAGAAGATAATTATGATACAACTATATTATAGTACGACAGAGATGCAATGTTGTCATCTGAAATTGGTCTGAAACAAAACAAGCAACTAGAAGAGTTCTTTTGTAAAACACTTACAGCAAGTGATACCTTATCGACAACATTCAGATATGAATTGAGATAAAACACTTACAGCAAGTGAGATAAGCTGAATTGATAAGCATTGAGATAAAACACTTACAGCAAGTGTTGTCCTTTTGTAAAACACTTACAGCTGAATTGATTCATACCTTATCGACATGCATTGAGATAATAAGCTATCACAATCATTTTTGCTCACAGCAATCATGTTAGCTATCAGCTTATGGATTAGGCTCTTCCTAGAAATTTAAACTGTTGGTATAAATAATCACCAAATCAACTTAAGTTTCTATTAAGAGATCAACTGATAAAACAAAATTTAAGCCTATAAATGATATCAAAACTCAGAAAAGGGTTATCTACACATAAACACAGCAACAGAATATTAAACAAATTAGATTAATACAGCTCCAAGTAATAGTCATGCACAAAATAAAATATTTAGCCCAAATTTGTTGGAAATAGTAGAAAAATAATAATAAGAAAAGGAACTTGTACATACCTATTCATAAATATAATCTTGTATGCATTCGGCTACCTCTGAGCGCACTTCATCAATTTCTTGTTGAGAGTACTCCACTTGTGTGAACTGCGAACACACATAAATTATATAATCTTAAAGAACAAAACATAATTAATTGAAAAAAATGATAACAAAATAACTTCTAATTATTTGAGATAATAAAGATAATATTACTATCGATCACAATGCATCCCCCTCAATTGTTATTCCCGAATAAATTTAGATGCCAGTAAAATATTTTAGGTGAAATTATTGTTTTATACAGGTTAACTAGATTGGAAAAATTAATCTTGCTGCCACTGGCAATGATCTAATGGATGATGAAAAATAAGACGTTGCTATTGATCTATTTGCTTCTTTGGATATAGAAAGTGAAGCAATCAAAGAACGGGTGCCAGAAGTTGGAAATAACCAAAAACTTGGTTTATTAATCGGCTTCCAAAAACTTGATAATATTACTACCAGAATAAATGCTCAGCAGAGTTATTCCCAAAGTGGCTGATCAAAATCAACCATCAGACACTTCAATATAATAAGGGAAGGGAATGAAGTGATAAAAAATAACAGTAAAAGAAGAAAACCAAAAATCAAGTATACCTGAACATCACAAATCTCAATATGCTCAACTGGATTTAGCTGAGAAAGCCGATCAAGGAGAATTTGGGCATGGTACCTGAAATCCAAGGTGTCATTTCCATGAGAACAAATAGGGAATTCCAGCCAGAATATAAAAGAATAGCATGACTTTATTACAGAACAGTTAAGGCAACAATGTAAACACCTTCAGAAACAAAAATTCAGATAAATGAAAGTAATAAATAGGTGAATAAGGATTGAATCAAATGCTTGATTCTACAATCACCATGATTTCGACAAAAAGACACTAGGCAGCTTAATGTTCATTGTAGTTGAAACCAATGTCCCATGCTCTCCCTTAACTTACAGAAGGAAGCCTTTGTTGAGATTTTAGGAAGCATCTCAGATCATACTGGTGTGGCTAACTAGCAAACCAGATGGTCAGTTCTGCGAGCTTATGTGAGAACTTGTTTCTATATGGAAACCAAATATCCAAAAATAGTTATTCTTAGGACTATCAAATTTGTGCCTAGTTTGTATCTAGTTTATTTGAGCCAAATGAAGTTAATATATTGGAGTCATCTTTAGATTGTAAGTTATTGGATAGTACTGCTGTAGGAAGTTCAGTTGTTGCAGTTGACTACTTGTGTGGTAGTGAAGAGATGATCATGTTTTAGCTTTGTAGGAAGTCCATATTGGAGAGAAAGTATCAATTTATATGGCTTAGTTGCAGCTTAGTTGCACGCATAAGAACAGATGAACACAAACAGGATACAACAACACCCTCTGATGACTAATCAACTTTGCATATCCTCTCCATCTATGGAAGATTGGCTTCACTTCTCTTAACAGATCCAAGGACATTTGAAATCCTCACATCAGTAATCTCCATCCCATTCAGCTCCTGTGGCCAATAATACTTTGTGCCACACACATTTTTAGAAGATTGATAGATGAAAATGGGAAGTTCGTGTCATGAAACAAAATGAAGATTATGTAAATAAACCTAAGTTAAAACTAATTCAAATATTAACCCTTGTCTATAAGTAGTACAACAATTGAAATAAAGGTACACATTATGACTATTTCCAGAGGTTAACCCCAGTTCTGCAATGACGGTGTTGACTAATGCCTAAAACACTAGTATTGCCAAAATTTTACCAAATCAGCATTAAAAAAGTCCAATAAAATGCATCTTTGACAGACAAAAGAAAAAACTAAAGAACATGTGCTTATACAACAACAACAACAAAAACAAACCTTTCTCTCATTAAGTGACATCTGAAAGAACATGTGCTTATATCCATATAAATATCAATTTAGGACAAAGAAGACTCTCTTTGCAATAAAAGCGATAAAAAAATTGTGGATATTAATAGTGGCATAGATTTATAGAGTTCAATACCAAAAATAATACCATTTAGCCAACTACAAGTGATTGGGAATAATTGATTATTGTTGTTTAATAGATTCACGTGGTCAGCACTCAACATCAGGCTTATATAAAAGATATGTAACAATAAAATGCACCTCATCCAAACGTCTTGCTACAAATCCATCATAGAGTTCAAATGCCTCGTCATCCTTCGGAAGCAAATGCGAGCATCTGAAAGAGACAAATTAAAATGCCATTAGTGTTGAATTCAAGATAACCTTAAGAAATATTAATGTTTAGATAAAGTATCAAAACATAAAACAGAAGAAAATATCAAAAAGAAACAACGTGTTTGCTTCTTGTCAGGAAAAAAATGAAAATCGATTGTTCACATACTATCATGTTAGAGTTTTGCTCTAACACCACATTGAAAGAAGACGAATGGCTAAACTTAACGAACAATCTCTTCATATCGAGATGAGGCAACAAACAAAATACCACATGAACAACTTAAAATATGGGTTACTTGTCATTTGTGATCAAATGGGCACATCGTACCAGAGAAATAGTGATGCCTGGAATGTCAAATTGAATTCCAGATACCTCTGGTTCAGAGCCCATAGTTTCTCCCTATCAAAACAATAGGGGGAAAAAGCTATATCAATTTGAAAAGAAAAATTAAACAGAACAAAAGGAATCATTAATTATCATTACTTATATATTACCAAGGGTAGATCTACTTCGACTATCTCAAATAAGAATTCCTTGTGCAGTTCAAAACCCTGACAATGTCAAATAGAGAGGGACACAAAATTCTAACAAGGAAAAAGTTATCAACAAATAAGAACTGTTACAAAGTGCATTAACTGAACCCGCCTCGGAATCCTTCGGAAGCTCATTATGCCTCAAATCTAAACCTCCATTTAGATCCTTCTCTTCGTGGAGTAGAAGAGCCACAATCTATGAGCAATATCAAACTATAACCAACCAAATAAACCAAGAGAAACTAAAACTAGAAGCCAAATAAAAGAAAGGACGTCACTTCCGAAACAACATCAGGTGCTCCAGATCCTTCCGACGCCTGGACAGAATGGAACACCCAGCAGCATTAACAAAATCGACATGGGGAAAACGCCAAGAAAGAAGACTTAACTGACCTTATTGTCTTCGAATACTCCTGGTAGAGAATGAAACCTTTTCTTCCTTGGGTTGATACGAATGGAACCGCCATCCTCAGCGGCTGGAAGAGTCTTAGGTATGACATCCGAGAGGAACTGAGAGAGAGCATCCTCGATCGGGAACGGATCGACATCCAACATGATCCCGTGGTCGACACATATACCTTCTAAGGAGATACCAAGATCGAGGGAAGGATCGGGAGAAGGAAGAGGAACGGGAAGGGGGTGGAACTGGAAAGGATTCAGGGTTCCGATCGAGGATCCGGACGAGAAGTAGTCGACGTTAAGGAATCAAGATCGCATATTCTTAGTCTTCTCTGCCGAAGCCGTCGTCGTCTTCCTCTTAGCTGTCGTCGTCTACCGCGGTTCTGCCGGTGCAAATGGCGCTTCGTGAAACTGGGATTTTATACTCACCGGCACCGCGACTGCAGGAGGACGGAAATGGGCCGAGTCCACTGCACAGCTCATACGCCATAGGCCGGGAGGCTAGTTCGCGCTGTGAGAAATTTGAGGTGTCTTGTTTGTGTGCGGCGAAGAGGAAGAAGAAGAAGAAGAACGAGAAGAAGGAAAAGACGGCAAGGAAGTTTGAGGTGTGTTAGGGTTCGGCGTTGTCCCTCGCGGCGAAGAGGAAGAAGAAGAAGAACGAGAAGAAGGAAAAGATGATAAGGAAGTTTGAGGTGTGTTAGGGTTCGGCGACTGCGGCGAATGCAGAGAATGAACCAAGGGGAGGTTCTCATTGTCACGCCGACTAAAGAGAACAACTAAAGTGGGCGTTCTCATTTTCGCGCTCGCTCGTTGTTGTGTATTACCACGTAAGCAACACAGATAGACAACGGTTATTTAAAATCAGTTGTCGTAACCAATCAAATAGACATCAGTTTTTAAAAAATTATTGTCTTTGACATACATAAGACAACGGTTTTTTAACAACCGTTGTCTTTTTTCGCAAAAATTTAATCAACGGGTTTTGAAAAAACCGTTGTTAAATAAAAAAAGACAACGGTTTTTTTAAAAACCGTTGTCTATTATGTGTTGTTGAATCCAAAAATTCTTGTAGTGAGTGCAGGGAGAGACGACACTATAAAAATCAGTGCCATACTTGTAAGATTCGGTCTACACCACTGGAAGCAAAGGAAGTACCAGCACCCAGAGTCCGGAGGGACAAAAGTCAAATACGGTGCTTCAAATACGAAAAGTACGGACACTAAAAGAATAAATGCCCGACAAAGGTACGCAAAATGCACAATCATATAATAAGTTTGATAATTTTTCTGATAAATTAGAATTACTGTATAGTCAAATTAATATTTTGCATGCCCAATTAGAAAATGCAGACATTGCTAAAGTATTAGAAATTAACTGTTTAATCTTTACTATTAATTCAACAATTTCTAAATTTAATTCTGATAAAATTAATTCTGAAATTAATTCAGATAATTGTACTGTTAATTTTACTGAAATTAATTCTGAAATTCTTAAGGATAATCCTGAAATTAATTTTGAAATTCTTAACTATAATCCTGAAATTAATTTTGAAATTCTTAAGGATAATCCTGAAATTAAATTTAAAAAATATAAATAATAATACTGAAATTAACTCTGAAAACTTTGAGATTAATTCTGAAAATATTGAAGATTTTTCTGAGAATATTCTTGATGATATTAAAGATAATGCTGAGGATAACTATGAGGATATTGAAAATTCTTTAGACAATAATTTAATTATTTTCTTGGATAATCCTGAAATATTAACTAGTGACCCAAATTACTCAACCTACTATGAAGATATAGATAGATGTGATTTTAATGATGAGGATGAGGAGAAAGATGAATTCTCTACAGTTAAGGCCATAGTTAATAAAAATTACAAGAATTCAAATAAATCAGAATTATTAGGAAATTTTGAAAATTTAGATAAAGCAGAAATAGTAGATGAGCCAGCTATTTTTGAAATAATGAAGATGATGAATTTAAACCCACAACTTTTAATTAACCCAGAAATTTTGAAATTTAACTCTTAATTAATTCAAATTAACTTAACTCTTAATTCAAACTTAACTCTTAATTCAAATTCAATTAACTCTTAATTCAATTAATTCTTAATTAATTCAAATTCAATTAATTTTTAATTAATTCAATTAACCCTTAATTAATTCAAATTCAATTAATTTTTAATTAATTCAATTAATCCTTAATTAATTCAAATTCAATTAATTTCTTAATTAATTCAAATTAATTTAACTTTAAATAATTCTTAATTAATTTAACTTTAAATAATTTTTAATTAATTTAACTTGAATAATTCTTAATTAATTTAACTCTAACTCTTAAACAATTTAAACTCGAATTAAATAAAATCTTACCCAAACCGCAACAATTATGTTAATGAAATTAAATATGTCAAAGTGCGTTGGCATATTCGTGGGTTTACACGACATGTATCAAATCGAGAATTTGATACTGTTGGTGCAGGTAGTACCTAAGTCGAACCTGGATTTTGATAACGACAAAGGATTCAAAAGTTAAGATACAATGTTGATCTAACATGTTTACTAAGTGTACAGGAAGAGAAGCCCTAGGTACATTAGGCACGAAGTCCTGGTTGAGGACTGGGCACGAAGCCCTGGCAAGGAGCTGGGCACCGAAGACCTACTTGGAAGGTGGGCACGAAGTCCTAGTCGAGGACTGGGCACGAAGCCCTGGCAAGGAGCTGGGCACCGAAGACCTGCTCGGAAGGTGGCCAAGAAGACCTGGTCAGGTGCATCGGGCAAAAGTCCAACCGGAGGAGCCGGTTGGCAAAAGGTAAATTCTCTTGAGAGGAGTAGGTGAGGACGCGTTCCCCGTCGAGGGAACAGTAGGCGTCGGCTCGACCTAGGGCTTCATTTGGGAGACCTGAAGTCAGAACCAAGACAGCTACGACTGTAAAACTCACTAACATTCTTGCTTTGTTTTGTGTGGCACTAACCCTGGATGCAGGACGAAGGAACGAGTTTCTGCAGCTCAGAACGCCCCAAAGGAGAGGGGCAGCAGCTGGGCAGGGCGCCCCGAAGGTCCTGGGCGCCCCCAAGGTGAAGGCAAGACAAGCTGAGCAAGTAACGCTTCGGAAGCTCATTGGGCGGGGCGCCCCCAAGCTCCCGGGCACCCCCGTGCTCCCGGGCGCCCCGGATGCCTTGGGTGCCCTGGGCTCAAGCCAACAAAGCGGATAGAGTTTATCCAGCCGAGAAGCCAGCTGATTGAGTCAACCAGGGAGCCCCCTGCTTCCCGGGCGCCCCCGTCAAACCTCGAGCCCGATCCTGGAGGGATAAGGGCTGACCAAGTTCGAATAGAGACTTTGCGGATCGGGAGACACGTGGAGGGCGCCCCCAACATCCAAGGCGCCCCCAGGTGCACTATATAAGGGGCTCGACCCCTATGGCTTCTCAACACAACTTTCCAACGCCAATACGCTCTTCTACTCAAGCGCTCTACTCCAGAAACCTCCCATCTCGAGATTGAAGCGCCGACGATGACCCTCTGCTCCAAAGTACAATCCACACCGGGCATCGGTAAGACGGTAACAAAAGAGCTTAATTTTCTGTTTACTGTACTACAACTATAAAATTTCTCTATAAACATTTGCGCACATATAGAATTGCCCGCAGTAAACGGTCAACGACCGTGGGCCTTGGAGTAGGAGCCGACCGCGACTCCGAACCAAGTAAAATCGCTTGAGTTCGCGTGTGTGTTTCTTTATTTTCCGCTGCTTATTCTCTTTAAGAATCCGAAAATGTTTTACGATATTCACCCCCCCCTCTATCGTTCTTCTCGATCCAACAAGTGGTATCAGAGCGGGGAAGCTCAAATTTGGTGCAATCACCAATTTGAGAATTTTTCGAATTTTCTTCGAATTGTTTTAATTTTTTCTTCGAAATTTTATCGTTAATCGAGACCGGTGCAACACCACTCGATAATTATTTTTTCCCGCACTGCTAATCCAAGACCAAGTCTTGGGACATTTTTTCCTTTTCTCTGTCTTTTTCAGTAAATACTTAATGGCCATGCAAGAAGGCTTCAGTACCGCAAGACCACCGCTCTTCAGTGGAGAGGACTTCTCCTACTGGAAGAGAAGGATGGAGGTCCACCTGAAAACTCAGGTGGACATGTGGATAATAATCCAGTCCGGACTGGAAATACCAAAGAATGCTGATGGAGTACAACAATCTTACACTGATTGGGACACTTCACTCAAAAAGAAAATTAAAGCTGATGCCAAAGCGAACCAAACGCTCCAATGTGGCCTAACTAAAGAGGAGCTAAACCTGGTGGGTCCATTCAACAGCGCAAAAGAACTCTGGGGTAAACTGATTGAATTACAATTGAATTACACGAAGGAACCTCCGACACCCGAATCAGCAAGAGGACCTACTTCTGAACAAGCTGTATACTATCAAGATGAACGACAATGAATCTGCAGCTCAGCTCCATGCCAGAATTCAAGAGCTGATGAACGGTCTACACACCATCGGTCACAAGATAGAAAACCGTGATCTGATCAGGTATACCCTTAACGCCTTCCCAAGAAACACCTTGTGGGCATCTATGGTAGATGCATACAAAGTTTTAAGGGATTTGTCTAAAATTAAATTAGATGAACTATTTTCCGAACTTGAATTACATGAGCAGACTAACTGCACACTGGCCGAGAAAGGCATTGCCTTTATTGCAGGTAAAACTGGAAAGACAATAAAGAAGAAGCCTCAACCTGAGCCCGAGTCTGATTCAGATTCAGACTCAGAAGTCAGCGAAGGAGATTGACCCAAGTTGGTCCGCTTGCCCGGAACTATTACAAGGAATTGAAGAATCAATCCAACAGAAGAAAAGCCAGCCGAAAGAAGGACGATCCAGCTGAACCAACGAAGAACAAATCAAGTGTGACTTGTTTCGAATGCAACAAAAAGGGTCATTTCAAATCGGAATGCCCTAACCTAAAAGAAACCAAGAAAGCAAGAAGAAAGAAGGCTCTTCAAGCAACGTGGGACGAGTCTTCCTCCGAAGAAGAAGAAGAGACCCCACAGTCGAACCTGCTTGCACTAACTGCCTCAGAAGAATTCGAGACCGAGTCAGAATCGGAGCCGAACGATGGCAAACTCACGTTTTCAGAGGATGGCGGAATCACTGTAAGTGGTTTTTCTAGAAGTCAATTAAACGAATTAATTACATATCTTTCTCGAGACTTGGCGAAAGCCAAAATCCGAATCGAATCCCTTCGACAGGAAGTAAAACTTCTAAAAGAGGGAGCTGACTTTGGATCCTTAACTGAGAAGGTTCAAGAAGGAACCTCTACTCAAGTTAAAAAACTTAAGAAAGAGAACTCCTCCTTGAAAACTTAAGTCAAGGACCTCAGAACAGCATTAGAACGGTTCACTTCTGGTTCCAAGGGTCTAGATATGATTCTTGGAAAATAGAAGTCGGTTCTAAATCGATCCGGGTTAGGCTATAGAACCAAGTCTAGATAAAGATCATACTATGCTGTACTGAATCAGACTAGACCTAAAATTCAGGCATGGGTACCCAAACTATGTCTGAATAATCAAACTGGGTTAAATCAATATTGGATCCCCAAGGACAAGATTCACATCTTGCCAAACCATTATCGTGGCTTTAGTCTAGGGGGAGCTAAATTAAAAACGATATTCATAGTTAGATAAATTTCTATTCTTGTTCTTTTTAAATTGCATGATTGTCTGTTTATTTAATTTCTGCAATTTATCATGCTTAGACTTAGGACTAGTTAGTTTAAGGACTGAACCAACTTAACTGAAATTTGAACAACCTAGTATTGGGAGGCGGTGAGATGATAGTACGTTAGGGAAGCCAATTCTAATAAGGTCAAGTATACTCTACTTGGTCTCTTTAGACTGGTGAAACTAGCCGAAGCTACCGATCCAAAACCCAAACCAGTTAGACCAGAACTTTTCAGAAAATTATTTTGAAAATGAAATTTCATTAAAAGGCTTTGTCAAGGAAAGGGTTGATGATCCAATAAGGCTACGGCCAAAGAAGGCCTAGTGCCTCACCAAGACCTGGAAGTCAATTTTTGAAATTCAAATTCAAATTATTCATTGTCAAATTCGAATCTAATACAAATTTTCAGTTAATTGTAGATTCAGACATTTTTTTAATAAACTCAAAATAAACTGTTTTCAAAATTAATTTAACCTTTTAAAAATAAATCATGATTCTATCTACCAAAACCTATCTCACAAAAACCCATAAGGCAAACGTGATTGACAACTCTAGAATGGGTGAGATGGTAAAAATCAACTTAATTGAAATTTATTTAATACCTGTATTATTGGTTAAATACAATCCTGTAATTTAGAATGGAATTGACCTAATACTAGTCAAACCATGGTCAAAGCAGTCAAACCATGGTCAAAGCAGTCAAACCATAGTCAAAGCAGTCATACCATGGTCAAAATAATTAAACCATGGTCAAATGGTGAACAAAATTAACATCAAAGTTGTCAATTCCCACCTAACCCGGGCGCCCGTGACTCCTCGGGCGCCCCCACATCACTTTCACTTCGCTCAAGGCAGAAAAACTACCATGATACCCTAACTAGGGCGCCCCGGCCCTTGCTGGTGCCCCCAGGACCGGACAAAGGCAGCAAAGCTGCCATCCTAGTCTGACCGGGGCGCCCGTGCCATCACGGGCGCCCCCAACCAGAATTAGGTCACTGCCAAAGGCAGTAGACACTGTCCCGGGTGCCCGGGAGCTCCCGGGCGCCCTAGACAAAACATCTATATAAGGAACCCGAATCTCCTCATCTTGCCACACCCAAAACCCTTCTCCTCTCTAACTCTCTTCCTTCCAAGGCGACCAAGTGACCCTCTTGCTCCCTCAACCTCGACCATGCCTCCCAGAACGGCTACTCGGTATAATTTTTTCTTTTTCCTTACGCATTTAAAATTATTTTTCATAATTCCTTTCGTTTAAACGCATACTTCTTATCTTAGAAAATGCCGAGCAAACCAATCAAACCCCGGTACCGAACCGAGTCCCGATCCTAGGTTCCCAACTTTAGAACTTTGTAACAAATTTGCTCGAACAACATATAAACCTATAAAGACGAGTTACCTAAACAGGCAATTCTTCACTCAGTCTTGTCCATTGGCCATGAATGTTATCAACTTTTACTAACTAGACAATCTTGTATTCTGCACTCATCCCATTAACATATCTCTATGCGCAGAATTCTATAATAACATAGTTAGACAGAATGTGTTGGTGCAGAAAGCACCCAAGTCGAACCTGAGTTTTGATAATGGTAAAAGGGTTCAAAAGTTAAGGTATAATGTTTATCTAACATGTTACTCAAGTGTGCAGGAAAAGTCCTAGCGAAGGAATGCTAGGCACCTGGCGAAGGAATGCCAGGATACAAAGACCTAGCAAAGGACCGCTGGGCACCTAGCAAAGGGCTGCTAGGAGACGAAGACCTAGCGAAGGACTGCTAGGCACCAGGCGAAGGACAACTTGGGATTGAAGACCTGGCGAAGGAATGCTAGGCACCAGGCGAAGGACAGCTTGGTATCCAAGACCTGGCCAAGGATCGCTAGGCAAAAGTCCAACCAGAGGAGCCGGTTGGCATCAGGTAAATTCTCCTGAGAGGAGTAGGTGAGGACGCATTCCCCGTCGAGGGAACAGTAGGCGTCGGTTCGACCTAGGGATCCATTTGGGAGGCCCAAAGTCAGAACCAAGACAGCTAAGGCAGTATAAAATTAATATAATATTGCTCTATGTTGTTTTGGACTAACCCTGGATGCAGGACCGAAGGAACGAGTGTCTGCAGCTCAGAAGCCTCAAAGGAGTGAGGCGGAAGCTGAGTAGGGTGCCCGGAGTGTCCCGGGCGCCCCCAAGGTGAGCACAAAACAAAGTAAAGCAAAATGAGCTTCGGTAGCTTATGGGCAGGGCGCCCCCGTGCTCCCGGGCACCCCCTGCTCCCAGGTGCCCCGGATGGTCCGGGCGCTCCCAGTTGAAGCTAACGAAGCAGAACCCAGCGAAGCCAATGGATAAGAGGAGACCCAGTCAACTCGGGCGCCCCCAGCGTTCCGGGCACCCCCGTCAAAGCCTGATCCCGAGTTTTAAGGGATCAGAGCTAACCGAGAGGGAATCGGATCGACTGACACATGGGGGGGGCGCCCCCGACGTTCCGGGCGCCCCCAGGGGCTATAAATAGGCCCTCGACCCCAAGGCTTCCAACAATCAACTCTTCCAACGCATTCACGCTCTTCTGCTCCCGCGCTCGGCTCCGTAAACCTCCCGACTCGAGATACAAGCGCCGACGACGTCCTCCTGCATCAAAAATCCAATCTACACTGGACATCGGTAACGAAGAGCCTTCTTTAAAGTTTACATTACTATACTTGTAATTCAATCTTGTAAACTGTTTTTGCAAAAATATAGAATTGCCCGCAGAAAACGGTCAACGACCGTGGGCCTTGAGTAGGAGCCGACCACGACTCCGAACCAAGTAAAAAACTTGGTGTTTGCGTGTTTGATTTAAATTTCCGCTGCATAATTTCTCTAACTCATTAATCCGAACATTTTACGATATTCACCCCCCCTATCGTTTCTCTCGATCCAACAAGTGGTATTAGAGCGGGGAAGCTCAAATTTGGTGCAACCACCAATTTGAGAATTTTTCAGATTTTTTTTAAAATTTTTTTCTTTTCTTTTCGAAATTTTTCTCGTTAGTCGAGATTGGTGCAACACCCCTCGATAAATATTTCTTTCTTCATACCACACTACTAATCCAAGACCAAGTCTTGGGATATCTCTCTTTTTCTTAAGTTTCAGATAAATGGCCATGCAAGAAGGCTTCAGCACTGCAAGACCACCTCTCTTCAGTGGGGAGGACTTCTCCTACTGGAAGAGTAGAATGGAGGTCCACCTGAAAACTTAGGTGGACATGTGGATAATCATCCAGTCCGGACTGGAGATTCCGAAAAATGCTGAAGGAGTACCTCAAATCTACACAGAGTGGGACACCGCTCTGAAACGGAAAATTGAAGCGGATGCAAAGGTGACCCAGACCCTCCAATGCGGCTTAACAAAAGAAGAGCTGAACCGGGTGGATCCTTTCAACAGTGCCAAGGAGCTGTGGGGGAAACTGATCGAGCTGCACGAAGGAACATCAGACACTCTGATCAGCAAGAGAGATTTGCTCCTGAACAAGCTGTATACAATCAAAATGACCGACAACAAAACAGCAGCTCAACTTCACGCTTGAATCCAGGAACTAATGAACGGACTGCACACCATCGGTCACAAGGTAGAAAATCGTGACCTAATAAGGTACACTTTAAATGCTTCCCAAGAAACACCTTGTGGGCATCTATGGTAGATGCATACAAGGTTTCAAGGGACCTCTCAAAAATTAAATTAGATGAATTGTTTTCTGAATTAGAATTACATGAGCAGACTAACTGCACCCTGGCCGAGAAAGGCATTGCCTTTATTACAGGTAATTCTGAAAAGAGATCCAAGAAGAAACCACAACCAACACCTGAGTCTGAATCAGACTCAGACTCTGAAGATGAAGGAGATCGACCAAAGCTGGTCCGACTGCCAAGAAACTACTACAAGGAATTGAAGAACCAAACCAACAGAAGGAAAACCAGCCGAAGAAAGGATGAACCAGCTGAACCTGCAAATGAAAAGAGCAAGCCCAACGTAACCTGTTACGAGTGCAAGAAGAAGGGCCACTACAAGACCGAATGCCCTAACTTGAAGGAAGCAAAGAAGACAAGGAAGAAGAAAGCACTTCAAGCAACGTGGGACGAGTCCTCCTCCGAAGAAGAAGAAGAGGTCCCATAATCGAACCTACTCGCACTAACCGCCTCAGAAGAAGTCGAGACCGAGTCAGAATCAGAACAGGACGACGACAGACTGACATTTTTAGAGGACGGCGAAATCAAGGTAAGTGGATTTACTAGAAGTCAATTAAATGAATTAATATCTTATCTTTCTCGAGATTTGGCGAAAGCTAAACTCCGAGTTGAATCCCTCCGACAGGAAGTAAAACTCCTGAAAGAGGGAGCTGACTCTAAACCCTTAACTGAGAAGGTTCAAGAATGAACCGCTAATCAAGTTGAGAAACTTCAGAAAGAGAATTCTCCCTGAAAACTCAGGTTAAGGATCTTAGATCAGCTTTAGAACGATTCACTTCTGGTTCCAAGGGTCTTGACATGATTCTTGGAAAACAGAAGTCTGTTCTAAATCGATCCGGACTAGGCTATAGAACCAAATCTAGACAAAGATTCTATTTTGCTGTACTGAATCAGTCCAGAAATAAAGTTCAGGCATGGGTACCTAAACTGTACCTGAACAAACTAACTGGATCAAATCAGTATTGGATCCCCAAGGAAAAGATTCACATCTTGCCTAACCATTACCAGGCTTTAGTCAAGGGGGAGCCAAATTAAAAACTATATTTATTGTTAGATAGAATTTAATTCTTGATTGCAAATTGCTTGGTTGATTGTTCATTTAATTTCTGCAATTTACCATGCTTAGACTTAGGAATGGTTAGTGTAAGGATTGAACAAACTTAACTGAAATTTGAACAACATAGTATTGGGTGGCGGTGAGATGATAGTACGTTAGGGAAACCAATTCTAATAAGGTCAAGTATACTTGGTCTCTTTAGACTGGTGAAACTAGCTGAAGCTACCGATCCAAGACCCAAACTAGTTAGACCAGAATTTTTCAAAGATTAATTTTGAAAATGAAATTTCATTAAAAGGCTTTGTCAGGGAAAGGGTTGATGATCCAATAAGGCTACGGCCAAAGAAGGCCTAGTGCCTCGCCAAGACCTGGAAGCCAATTTTTGAAACTCAAATTCAAATTATTCTTTGTTAAATTCAAATTTAACACAAATTTTCAGTTACTTGTAGATTTAAACATTTGTTTCAAAATAAATTCAATTATTTTCAAAAATTAATTTAAGGTTTTCAAAATAATTTTTCAAAATAATTTTACTTATCAGAACCTGTCTCACAAAACCTGTAAGGCTAACGTGATTGAAAACCCTAGATTGGGTGAGACAGTAAAATTAAACTCAATTGTAATTCCTTTAATACCTATATTGTGGTTTAATCCTGTAGTTCAGAATGTAGTCAAACCATGGTCAACATAGTCAAACCATGGTCAACGTGGTCAAACCATGGTCAAAGCAGTCAAACCATAGTCAAAGCAGTCAAATCATGTAAAACCATGGTCAAACCAACTAAACCATGGTCAAACAATGACAAGACATCAAATTTGTCACTTCCTACACACCTCGGGCGCCCATGACTCCTCGAGAGCCCCCCATGCCTTTATCTTCTCTCAAGGCAAAAAGCTGGCTCTAACGCTTGACCAGGGCGCCCGGAACCACGCGGGCGCCCCCATATCAGTCAAAGCAGCAAAAACTGCAAAATCACCCTGACCGGGGTGCCCGGGCCACTGCGGGCACCCCCAACAGCCCTAGTTACTGCCAAAGGCAGAGACCACTGTCCCGGGCGCCCCCAATAAACTGCCTATAAAAGGGCATCCGAACCCCCTCTTCTTCCCACACCAAAAACCATCCTCCTTCCTCACTTCCTTCCTTCCAAGAAGATCAAGTGACACTTGTGCTTTCTCAATCTCAACCATGCCTCCCCGGTATGATTTCTTTTATGCATTTAGAATTATTTTCTTAATTCCTTTCTTATAAGTGCATGTTTCTTAACTTAGAAAACGCCGAGCAAACCAAGCGAACCCCGGTACCGAACCGAGTCCTGACCCTAGGTTCCCGACTCTAGAACTTTGTAATAAGTTTGCTCGAACAACCTACAAGCCTATCAAAACTAGCTATCTCAATAGACACTTCTTCACCCAATCTTGTCCTTTAGCCATGAATGTTATAAATGTTGGTGCAGAAAGCACCATATCGAACCTTGTTTTGATATTGACAAAGGATTCAAAGTTAAGTACTATTTGTGATCTAACGTTGTTCACTGAGTGTGCAGAAAAAGCCCTAGCGAAGGACTGCTAGGCACCTGGCGAAGGAATGCCAGGATACAAAGCCCTAGCGAAGGACTGCTAGGCAACTAGCGAAGGGCTGCTAGTCACCAAGTCCTAGCGAAGGACTGCTAGGCAACTAGCGAAGGGATGCTAGTCATCAAGTCCTAGCGAAGGACTGCTAGGCAACTAGCGAAGGACTGCTAGTCATCAAAGACCTGGCGAAGGGCTGCTAGGATCCAAAGACCTAGCGAAGGACTGCTAGGCGCCAGGCAAAGGACAGCCTGGGACTGAAGCCCTAGCGAAGGAATGCTAGGCACCGGGCGAAGGGCAGCTCGGCATCCAAGACCTGACAAAGGACCATCAGGCAAAAGTCCAACCAGAGGAATGGTTGGCATCAGGTAAATTCTCCCGAGAGGAGTAGGTGAGGACGCGTTCCCCGTCGAGGGAACAGTAGGCGTCGGTTCGACCTAGGGCTCCATTTTGGAGGCCCAAAGTCAGAACCAAGACAGCTAAGGCTGTATAAACTAACCTTTTAATGTCTTGTTGTGTTTTGGACTAACCCTGGATGCAGGACCAAAGGAATGAGAGTCTGCAGCTCAGAGAGCCTCAAAGGAGTGAGGCAATAGCTGACTAGGGTGCCCGGAGTGTCCCGGGCGCCCCCAAGGTGAACACAAAACACACAAATCAGAAGCAAGCTTCGACAGTGCATCCTGCGGGCGCCCTCGTGCTCCCGGGCGCCCCCGTGCTCTCGGGCGCCCCCAATAACAAAGCATCGAAGCAGCCCCAGCGAAGCCTAAAGGATAAGTGTTTGACCCGGTCAATCCGAGCGCCCCGAGCGCTCCGGGCGCCCTGGTCAACATCTCTCCCGAGAAGGAAGGGATCAGACGGTGACCGAGATCCAACCGGATCAAACGCCACGTGGGGGGGCACCCCCGACATCCCGGGCGCCCCCAGGCCCTATATAAAGGGCCCTCGACCAAGGCTTCAAAAGAACAACTTCCAATCAACGCTTCTACGCTCTTCTGCTCTCGCGCTTCGCCCCGGAATCCTTCCAACTCGAGCCGACGACGTCCTGCTGCTCCTAAAAAGTCGATCTACCTCGGACGTCGGTAAAAGAGCTATTTAAGTTTACTGTACTAAATTCTGTAATAATCTTTTTGTAAACTATTTGCGCCTCATATAGAATTGCCCAAAGTAAACGGTCAACGACCGTGGGCCTTGGAGTAGGAGTCGACACAGGCTCCGAACCAAGTAAAATCGTCTGTGTCTCTGTGTTGTAATTTTTAATTTCCGTTGCGTACTTGCTCTTAAATTTCCGAAAAACGATTTCCGATATTCACCCCCCCCCCTCTATCGGTTTTCTAGATCCAACAATAAACTTTTATCAACTAGATAATCTAGTATTTTGCACTCATTCGATTAATACATCTTTATGTGCCGAATTCTATAATAACATAGTTAGACAGAACGATCTCATGTTTGTCACCACTGTTCAAGGGATACCCTTATCGATTACCCCTACCTTGCTAAATCGATTCCTTGGACTACGACCCTCCTAGTCCACCTTTTGTTGCTATCCACCTAGGAATCCTCCATTTGATCCTCCCTACTCTCACATTACTCTAGACACTCTCCACTCCTATTTCTATAGGGAAGCTAGACTCCCCGCAGATAGACGATTCCAGTTCGTTGACCTTCAGGTCCAGGACTACGCCCTGTACAGAGTTCTGGTCCGATGCATCTTACCACTATCCACTAGGGATGTCGCGACCATGCGACCCTTTCATACTTTCCTTCTGTATGCCCTGATCCATCATCTTGACATTGACATTGGCCTTCACATGTTCCACGCTATTTTACATGCCTCCAGTGTCACGACTCAGGGTCGGGTACGCACCCCCTTCTGCCACATCATCACCTCCATCCTTCATCACCACGGTCGTGACATTACCATAGGTGAAATAACCGCGATGATCGATTTTGACGAGATAGGGTTTAGGAACTTCTTGTTAGCTGGTATAGATGTATCGGCCACCGGGGTTTTGACTTAGAGACGACAGCGAGCCGGAGCTCAGATCGACTCAGACGAGGAGGTAGACGTTGACGTTGCAGATCTGGCAGCTGAGGCTTGAGCACATATAGACGAGCCCCCTCCACCGACACTCTACGAGAGAGTGACACGGCTGGAGACACATGTCTAGAGCCTCCGAGAGGAAGTGGAGGCAAATCATGCTGAAGATATGGAGACAAATCTGGGCTACTACACTGGGTATTTGAGCGCCCTTAGAGCTGAGAGGGAGGCCAGAGACGCACAGTATCACGAGATGATGACACTATTTCGATCATGGTAGCCTGGCTCATCTGACCACCCTGACCCTTCTTCATAGTTAGACTATTTCAGCATTGTACTAAGTAACTAAAACTTGACTCATGTTTGACTCTACTGGACCTCTGTTTGACCAGTTAACCTATTTTGTTTGACTACTTATTTGACTTGAGTATCAGATATTTACTATGCTTGGTAGAATAGGCCTAGTCTACTATTGGGTTTCTTACTTAAAATAAGTTTTAAAGCAGTGTTTAAATGCTTTTAAAATCAACTTTTATTCAGTTTTGAAAAGTTTTAAAATAAAGTTTTCGACTTAGTTTTATTTTCAAAACTACTCCTTTTCAAAACTAGGGCTTTTTCGCAAATGGACTTAGCTTAGGCCCTAACCCTAGAACTGCATGTACCTATAGATTTAGAAGCCAGCATCTCACAAGCACCTTAGGGTACTTTTGATTGATAACCTAGAAAGGGTTGAGATGCTTAGGTCTTTGCCTTAATTCAAGATGCTTTAAGTCAGTGCATCTGCAGTAATTAGGGCACTAAATACAACCTACAAAGTAATCAAGTTAAGTGTCAAGTTAAGAAAATCTAACTTGAACAGCACACATAACTTGACTAACCCTATCGAAAACTACTGTTTATAACAGTTAGTTAGTAGCCAATTGGGTTAGACAGGTCCCTAAAAGAAAAAATTGAAACTGATTTGGTTTAATTCTTATCACGAATTGGTTTAGTATAGCAAAATCATGCAAGTTATTTTCCTTTATGCAATTTAATTATCCTGTTTCTGCTGTATTTATTTGTTTTTGATATACGACAAAGGGGGAGAGATAGGAAAGGAGAAAGTTTAAAATTTTTTTTCTAATTTTTTTTTCAAAATTTCAAACTCTATCCTTTATTCAAAAAGTACTAAGTTTTTCAAAGTACTAAGTTTTTCTAAGTACTTAAGTTTTTCAAAACTTCCCTAAGTACTTATGTTTCTCAAAACTTCACTAAAGTACTTAAGTTTCTCAAACTTTACTAAATACAAACATTCCTAAGTACTTAAAACTAAAGTTTTTCAAATATTACTAAGTACTTTAAAACTTAAAAGTTTTCAAAACTTATTGAGTACTTTAAAGTTAAGGCTTCAAAATTTTTTTTCTTAGTACTCAAACTTAAGTTTTCAAAATCCTTCTTAAGTTTTCAAAATTGTCTAAATATTTAAACTTAAATATTCTACAAGTTTTCCAAAATACACAACCAAAATTATTTTGGTAAATATAAAGTTTCTGTTGAAAATTATTCTAAGTAAAATTAAATCCATCTTTAGACTTAGAATTTATTTTCAAAAAAAAAACCCCACGAACTTTTGAAAAAACTAGGGGGAGATTCCTTCCAGGGGGAGGAAACAAAATTTCGTTTAATATGCTCTGATTAACTTAACTTTTTGAACTAGGGTTGTCATAAATCAAAAAGGGGGAGATTGTTGGTGCAGAAAGCACCCAAGTCGAACCTGAGTTTTGATAATGGCAAAAGGGTTCAAAAGTTAAGGTATAATGTTTATCTAACATGTTACTCAAGTGTGCAAGAAAAGTACTAGCGAAGGAATGCTAGGCACCTGGCGAAGGAATGCCAGGATACAAAGACCTAGCAAAGGACCGCTGGGCACCTAGCGAAGGGCTGCTAGGAGACGAAGACCTAGCGAAGGACTGCTAGGCACCAGGTGAAGGACAACTTGGTACTGAAGACCTAGCGAAGGACTGCTAGGCACCAGGCGAAGGATAGCTTGGGATTGAAGACCTGGCAAAGGAATGCTAGGCACCGGGCGAAGGACAGCTTGGTATCTAAGACCTGGCCAAGGACCGCTAGGCAAAAGTCCAACCAGAGGAGCTGGTTGGCATCAGGTAAATTCTCCTGAGAGGAGTAGGTGAGAACGCGTTCCCCGTCGAGGGAACAGTAGGCGTCGGTTCGACCTAGGGCTCCATTTGGGAGGCCCAAAGTCAGAACCAAGATAGCTAAGGCTGTATAAAATTAATATAATATTGCTCTATGTTGTATTGGACTAACCCTGGATGCAGGACCGAAGGAACGAGTGTCTGCAGCTCAGAAAGCCTCAAAGGAGTGAGGTGGAAGCTGAGTAGGGCGCCCGGAGTGTCCCGGGCGCCCCCAAGGTGAACATAAAACAAAGTAAAGCAAAATGAACTTCGGCAGCTTATGCGCAGGGCGCCCCCATGCTCCCGGGCGCCCCCTGCTCCCGGGCGCCCCGGATGGTCCGGGCGCCCCCAGTTGAAGCTAACGAAGCAGAACC
Source organism: Boesenbergia rotunda (assembly GCA_024364735.1). NCBI lineage: Eukaryota > Viridiplantae > Streptophyta > Magnoliopsida > Zingiberales > Zingiberaceae > Boesenbergia > Boesenbergia rotunda. The sequence goes on along the minus strand of JAGFNQ010007636.1, from coordinate 77,682 downwards.
CTGCGAAGCCAACGGATAAGAGGAGACCCGGTCAACCCGGGCGCCCCCAGCCTTCCAGGCGCCCCCGTCAAAGCCTGATCCCGAGTTTTAAGGGATCAGAGCTGACCGAGAGGGAATCGGATCAGCTGACACGTGGGGGGGGCACCCCGACGTTCCGAGCGCCCCCAGGGGCTATAAATAGGCCCTCGACCCCAAGGCTTCCAACAATCAACTCTTCCAACGCATTCACGCTCTTCTGCTCCCGCGCTCGGCTCCGGAAATCTCCCGACTCGAGATACAAGCGCCGACGACGTCCTCCTGCATCAAAAATCCAATCTACACTGGACGTCGGTAACGAAGAGCCTTCTTTAAAGTTTACATTACTATACTTGTAATTCAATCTTGTAAACTGGTTTTGCGAAAACATAGAATTGCCCGCAGAAAACGGTCAACAACTGTGGGCCTTGGAGTAGGAGCTGACCGCGACTCCGAACCAAGTAAAAAACTTGATGTTTGCGTGTTTGATTTAAATTTCCGCTGCATAATTTCTCTAACTTATTAATCTGAACGTTTTACGATATTCACCCCCCCTCTATCGTTTCTCTCGATCCAACAGAATGATCTTATGTTTGTCACTACAGTTCAAGGGATGCCCTTGAGTATCACACCCTCCATGCTCAATCGATTTCTTGGACTACGACTCTCCCAGTCCACCTTTTGCTGCTATCCTCCTAGGGATCCTCCTTTTGATGCTCCCTACTCTCACATTACCCTAGACGCTCTACACTCCTACTTTTATAGAGACGCTAGAAACCCTTTGGCCAGACGATTTCAGTCTGTTGACCTTCAGGTGCAGGACTACGCTCTGTATAGAGTTCTAGTCCGCTGCATCTTACCTTTATCCACTAGGGACGTCGCTACCATGTGACCATTTCACACCTTCCTCCTATACGCATTGATCCATCATCTTGATATCGACATTGGACTCCACATGTTCCACACGATTCTACATGCGTCCAGTGTTACCACTCAGGGGCGGGTACGCACCCCCTATTGCCACATCATCACTTCTATTCTTCATTATCACGGTCGTAACATCACCGACGGAGAGATGACCGCGATGACTGACTTCGATGAGATAGGTTTTAGGAACTTTTCCCTAGCCGGTATAGAGGTTTCGGGTACCGGGATTTTGTCATGGAGGCGTCAGAGAGCCGGACCCCAGATCGACTCTGATGAGGACATTGAGGTCGATGTCGCAGATCTGGCAGCCGAGGTCCAAGAGCACATAGACGAGCCCCCACCACCGACACTCTACGAGAGAGTGACGCGACTTGAGACACAGGTCCAGAGCCTCCGGGAGGAAGTGAAGGCAAATCATGCTGAAGAAATGGAGGCAAATCAGGCCCATTACATTGAGTACATGAGTGCCCTCAGAGCCGATAGGGAGACTAACGACGCACGGTATCATGAGATGATGTCGCTATTTCGATCCTGGCAGCCAGGCTCATCGGATCGTCCCGGTTCCTCCTCCTAGTTTAGATTGGCATTGTATGATTGACTGCCCCTACTCAGTAGGGTTGACTCATGTTTGACTTGTATGACTGTGTTGGTTCTCTCTTTTACCAGCTGACTTATCGAGTTGACTATTTGCTTTTCCTGATCAACTGATCTTTATTAGGATTATGTTTAGTAGAATAGGTTTACTCTACTTTTGGTTTTCTTACTGCTTCACTTGATTTGAAAATCAGTTTCTAAAACAATTTTAAAACTGCTTTACTTGATTTCAAAATCAGCTTTTAATTAGTTTGAAAAATCTTTTTAGCATTTCTTTTTAATAATTTTTCGACTTAGTTTTATTTTCAAAAACTACCCCCTTCAAAACTAGGGCTTTTTCGCAAATGGATTTAGCCTAGGCCCTAACCCTAGAACTGCATGCACCTATAGATCTAGAAGCCAGCATCTCACAAGAACCTTAGGGTACTTTTGAATGATAACCTAGAATGGGTTGAGATGCTTAGGTCTTTGCCTTAATTCAAGATGCTTTAAGTCAGTGCATCTGCAGTAATTAGGGCACTAAATACAAAATAAACAGTAATCAGGTTATGTGTCAAGCTTAGACAATCTAACTTGAACAGAACACTTAACTTGACTAACCCTAGCGAAAATTGCTGTTTATAACAGTTAGTAAGTAGCTAATTGGGTTAGACAGGACCCTAAAAGAGAAAAAGCAAATTGATTTGCTCAGTTTATATCTTGAATTGGTTCAGTACAGCACATTATTGTTTTGCTATATTCTTATGCAATTCTTTTTCATATATTGCTTTGTTTTTTTTTTGATATATGGCAAAGGGGGAGAGATTGGAAAGGAAAGAAGGCTTAAAAAATTTTTTCAAAATTTTTTTTATCCTTTCTTCAAAAAGTACTCGAAGTTACTTTCAAAATTTTTTTCCAAAACTGTGTCTAAGTACTTGACCTAAGTTGATTTCAAAATTGTTTTTAAGTACTTGACCTAAACTGTTTTTCAAAAAGCATTTCTAAGTAGTCAAACTTGAGCTATATTCACAATTTTTTCTAAAGCACTTATTTCAAATAAAAACCTTAGAAGATGTGTAGAAAATTTCCTACTAACTTAACATTTTTTTTAATTTTCTAAGTATAAATTTTCAAAGTACCCAACGAAAATCTTCTTTGGAAAATATTTTCTAAAACGTCGTTTGAAAAATGTTCTAAGTGTTGAAAAATTAATTCCATCTTTAGACTTAGAAATTTTCAAACCCCACGAACCTTTGAAAAACCTAGGGGGAGATTCCTTCCAGGGGGAGGAAACTAAACTAGTGTTTTACCTGTTTCGATTAACTTAACTTTTTGAATCGGGTTGCCATAAATTAAAAAGGGGGAGATTGTTGGTGCAGGTAGCACCTAAGTCGAACCTGGATTTTGATAACGGCAAAGGGTTCAAAAGTTAAGATACAATGTTGATCTAACATGTTTACTAAGAGTACAGGAAGAGAAGCCCTAGGTACACTAGGCACGAAGTCCTGGTCGAGGACTGGGCACGAAGCCCTGGCAAGGAGCTGGGCACCGAAGACCTGCTTGGAAGGTGGGCACGAAGTCCTAGTCGAGGACTGGGCACGAAGCCCTGGCAAGGAGCTGGGCACCGAAGACCTGCTCGGAAGGTGGGCACGAAGACCTGGTCAGGTGCATCGGGCAAAAGTCCAACCGGAGGAGTCGGTTGGCAAAAGGTAAACTCTCCTGAGAGGAGTAGGTGAGGACGCGTTCCCCATCGAGGGAACAGTAGGCGTCGGCTCGACCTAGGGCTTCATTTGGGAGACCCGAAGTTAGAACCAAGACAGCTACGGCTGTAAAACTCACTAACATTCTTGCTTTGTTTTGTGTGGCACTAACCCTGGATGCAGGACCGAAGGAATGAGTTTCTGCAGCTCAGAACACCCCAATGGAGAGGGGCAGCAGCTGGGCAGGGCGCCCCGAAGGTCCCGGGCGCCCCCAAGGTGAAGGCAAGACAAGCTGAGCAAGTAACGCTTCGGAAGCTCACTGGGTGGGGCGCCCCCAAGCTCCCGGGCGCCCCCGTGCTCCCAGATGCCTTGGGTGCCCTGGGCTCAAGCCAACGAAGTGGATAGAGTTTATCCAGCCGAGAAGCCAGCTGATTGAGTCAACCCGGGCGCCCCTGCTTCCCGGGCACCCCGTCAAACCTCGAGCCTGATCCTGGAGGGATAAGGGCTGACCGAGTTCGGATAGAGGCTTTGCGGATCGGGAGACACGTGGAGGGCGCCCCCAACGTCCAGGGTGCCCCCAGGTGCACTATATAAGGGGCTCGACCCCTATGGCTTCTCAACACAACTTTCCAACGCCAATACGCTCTTCTACTCAAGCGCTCTGCTCCAAAAACCTCCCATCTCGAGATTGAAGCGCCGACGATGACCCTCTGCTCCGAAGTACAATCCACACCGGGCGTCGGTAACGAAAGAGCTTAATTTTCTGTTTACTGTACTACAACTATAAAATTTCTCTGTAAATATTTGCGCACATATAGAATTGCCCGTAGTAAATGGTCAACGACCGTGGGCCTTGGAGTAGGAGCCGACCGCGACTCCGAACTAAGTAAAATTGCTTGAGTTCGCGTGTGTGTTTCTTTATTTTCCGTTGCTTATTCTCTTTACGAATCCGAAAACGTTTTACGATATTCACCCCCCCCTCTATCATTTTTCTCGATCCAACAGATACATCATTTGAAACTTAAGTAAAATAATCTAAATTGTTTGACTAAAGCATAACTGTCATGCCATGCATCTGCTATTTTACTTAATATATGTCATGTCATTCATGTTTAATTTTATGCATGATTTAGAACAGTTATAGGAAAAAGACTAGTTGAAACTTGAACAACCTAGTGTTAGGTGTAGGTGAAATGATAGTACATTAGGGAAGCCCTTCTAATAAGGTTAAGTAAGGTACGGCGTACCCTACTTGGTCTGTTTAGTCTAGTGGAATTAGCCGAAGCTACCGATCCAAAACCTAAGCTAGTTAGACCAAAATTATTCAAGAAGTAATTTGAAAATGAATTTTCGTTAAAAGGCTTTGTCAAGGAAAGGGTTGTTGCTCCAATAAGGCTACGGCCAAAGAAGGCCCCTGTGCCTTGCCAAGATCTGGAAGCCAATTATCGAAAATCAAATTCAATTTACTATTTGATAAATTTGAATCTAACACAAGTTTTGATTAAGTCTTAGATTTAACAATAATTAAGAAAAATTATTCAAGCATTTTACAATACACCCATAAGGCAACCATGATTGCTTATACTGAGACATCTAGAATGGGTGAGATGTTAAGGACTAATAAATTGAAAAATATTTTTCTAAATTATTTTCCAAAACTTTTAGAATATTTTTCTAAAAATCTATTCTCAAAATAGTGCTTTAACATTGTTCCAGAAGGAGTCGTCGGCGATGGCCAGTCACTGAGGCTCAGCCCCCGCGGAGATGACTACGTCGATGAGGAACTTATGGGTCCTGCGAAAGTAACACAAGCGTTAGGGGGACACGCCGGCAGGGGTCCGGCGGAGTCCACTCCGACGCTCAAGTTAGTAGGTTATCCGAATTTGTGGTGAGAAAGAAAGACAGTATGTAAAGACGAGAGATCGTAACCCCCTTACCCGAGGGGTTGAACTACCTTTTATATTGGTGTCGACAGACTAGTCGTGCCCCCTTTTATTTAGGCCACACCCCCTGCTTTCGGTGATGAAGGGATATCCCTTGAAACCGTCATCGTCGTTGCCATTCTTTCCCTCATTGAGACATTTGGGGGGGGGGGGTGCATGGACTTTTTCTAGTCAGTATCCGAGGCCGGCTGTTGCGAGGACTCCACCTCCCGAGGTGAGCTCGAGGGTCCTTGGGTGCGATATCTCTCGAAGTGCTCTTGGGGCCTCACCTCCTTAGGGGGCTTCTGCGAGGGATCCTGGGACTGACCTTCCCGAGTACGCCCCCGGAAGGGGGTCCTGAGGCCCGGGAGGGGAGGTCATGTCGCGTTCCTAGCTTCTTCATCCCCCGGGTCGGGCCCAGGCTACCCAGCCCTATCACAAGTCCCTTCCTTCAAGTCTGATCGAAGGAAGTGTGGCTGACTGATCAGACCAGTGTCTGGATGAAGAAGTTGAAGTTGCCTGGGTCTGTGTCTCCGCGCCCGTCCTTGCCATAATCCTGGAAGCCTGTTCATTTTTTTGGGGGCCTTCGGACATATTCCCCGAGTCTCTTGACCCGAGCTACTTCTTTGAATGTGTCCCCTTACTCCTACGATTTTGGGGCATCTGAGGTATCGTGGTTACCTAGCGCGTGTTGCGAGGCCACGTGTCTTTTACCCTCACTTTGCGGTGCACTGCGAGTCATACGAAGCGCCGACAATTGATCACTAGCCGATCCTCGGGATAGCCTGCGAATACCCTCAACATGTTGGCCCTCGATTGCCTCGGGGGAGGTGTCGCTTTCCTATAAAAGTGGGTGTAGCGGCGCCCTACGACAGCCTTACCCTGGCTGCCGTCCTGAGTTTTTCTCCCTTAATTGCCCTTCTTGCTAGCGTTCTTCCAACGGGAGTACCTTCTCCATCGTTCTACGCACCCCTCCTTCCTCCCCCTGGGCCTCGATGGGAAAGATAAAGAAGTCTTCAGGCTTGGATGAATGCTCTTTGGGAGAATTGGGGTTTCATCCCGGGTGGTATGAAACTATCTGTTGGATCGAGAGAAACGATAGAGGGGGGGGTGAATATCGTAAAACGTTCGGATTAAAGTTAGAGCAATTACGCAGCGGAAATTTAAATCAAACACATGCAAACACCAAGTTTTTTACTTGGTTCGGAGTCGCGGTCGGCTCCTACTCCAAGGCCCACGGTCGTTGACCGTTTACTACGGGCAATTCTATATGTGCGCAAAACAGTTTACAGAGAGATATTACAAAAGTAGTATAGTAAACTTAAAAACATCTCTTCGTTACCGACGTCCGGTGTAGATGGAATTTTCGGAGTGGAGGGACGTCGTCGGCGCTTGTATCTCGAGTTGGGAGGTTTCCGGAGCAGAGCGCAGGAGCAGAAGAGCGTAGGAGAGTTGGAAGAATTGTTGTTCGAAGCCTTGGGGTCGAGGGCCTATTTATAGCCCCTGGGGGCGCCCGGAACGTCTGGGGCGCCCCCCACGTGTCAGCTGATCTGAGTTCTTCAGTCAGGTCTAATCCCTTCAAACTCGGGATCAGATCTTGACTGGGGCGCTCGGGACGCTGGGGGCGCCCGGGTTGCCCGGGTCAGGCTCTTTTCCTGTTGGCTTCTCGCTGGCTTGCTTCGTTAGCTTGAGCTAGGGGCGCCCGGGATGCTGGGGGCGCCCGGGAGCACGGGGGCACCCTGCCCAGTAAGCTGTTGAAGCGAACACTTGCTCCATCTGTTTTGTGTTCACCTTGGGGGCGCCCGGGACACTCCGGGCACCCTAGTCAGCTGCTGCCTCACTCCTTTGAGGCTCCCTGAGCTGCAGACATTCGTTCCTTCGGTCCTGCATCCAGGGTTAGTCCAAAACAACACAGAGCAATAATATATTAATTTTATACAGCCTTAGCTGTCTTGGTTCTGACTTTGGGCCTCCAAAATGGAGCCTTAGGTCGAACCGACGCCTACTGTTCCCTCGACGGGGAACGCGTCCTCACCTACTCCTCTCGGGAGAATGTACCTGATGCCAACCGGCTCTTCCGGTTGGACTTTTGCCCAGCAATCCTTCGCCAGGTGCCTAGCTGTCCTTCGCCAGGTCTTCAGTACCAAGCCGTCCTTCGCCTGGTGCCTAGCAGTCCTTCGCTAGGTCTTTGTCTCCTTGCATTCCTTCGCCAGGTGCCTAGCAGTCCTTCGCTAGGGCTTTGTATCCTGGCATTCCTTCGCCAGGTGCCTAGCAGTCCTTCGCTAGGACTTTGTATCCTGGCATTCCTTCGTCAGGTGCCTAGCAGTCCTTCGCTAGGACTTTTCCTGCACACTTGAGTAAGATGTTAGATAAACATTATACCTTAACTTTTGAACCCTTTTGCCATTATCAAAATACAGGTTCGACTTCGGTGCTTTCTGCACCAACAATCTCCCCCTTTTTGATTATGGCAACCTTGGTTCAAAATGTTAAGTTAATCAGAACAAGTAAAATGAAATTTTGTTTCCTCCCCCTGGAAGGAATCTCCCCCTAGATTTTTCAAAAGTTCGTGGGGTTTTTGAAAATAAATTCTAAGTCTAAAGATGGAATTAATTTTTTCTTAGAAAATTTTCAATTTAAGCTTTAACGATATATTTTCCATATTAATTTTCGTTTGTGCACTTTGGAAAATTTATACTTGTAAATACTTAGACAAATTTGAAGAAGATGGATTTTGAAAACTTAATTTTGAGTACTAAGAAAAATTTTGAAGCCTTAAGTTTAAAGTACTCAAAAAGTTTAAAGTACTTAGTAACATTTGAAAAACTTTAAGTACTTAGAAAAATTTAAAGAAATTTTAGTTTTAAGTAAAAATTTAGGTTTTAAGTACTTAGGAAACTTTGCAAAAAAAATTTAGTTTTAAGTACTTAGGAAATTTTTTTTTTGAAAACTTCAGTTTTTGTAAACTTGAGTTTAAATACTTGGAAGAAAAACTTAAGTTGGAAGAATTTTGATTTGAAAACTTAAGTTTGAGTACTAAGAAAGAATTTTGAAAATCTTAAAGTACTTACAAAAGTTTTGAAAATTTAAGTCTAAAGTACTTAGAAGGTTTTGAAAACTTGGAAGAATTTTGTACTTTTTGAATAAAGGATAGCGTTTGAAATTTTGGATTTAGAAAAAAATTTAAACTCTCTCCTTTCTATCTCTCCCCCTTTGCCATATATCAAAAACAAAGAAATATAACAGAAAAAGGATAATTAAAGTGCATAAAAGCAAATAATAAATTGCATAATTTGCTGTACTGAGCCAATTCAGGATGTGAATTAAACCAAATCAGTTTTAATTTTCTCTTTTAGGGTCATGTCTAACCCAATTAGCTACTTACTAACTGTTATAAATAGTAGGTTTTGCTAGGGTTAGTCAAGTTAAGTGTTTTGTTCAAGTTAGATTTTCTAAACTTGACACTTAACTTGATTACTGTATAAGTTGTATTTAGTGCCCTAATTACTGCAGATGCACTGACTTAATGCATCTTGAATTAAGGTAAAGACCTAAGCATCTCAACCCATTCTAGGTTATCAATCAAAACTACCCTAAGGTGCTTGTGAGATGCTGGCTTCTAAATCTATAGGTGCATGCATTTCTAGGGTTAGGGCCTAGGCTAAGTCTATTTGCGAAAAAGTCATAGTTTTGAAGGGGGTAGTTTTTTAAAATAAAACTAAGTTGAAAAATTTATTTTTCAAACCTTTTCAAAACTAAGTAAAAGCTGATTTTGAAAGCATTTAAAAACTACTTTAAAACTGATTTTTAAATGGGCAATGTAGTAAGAAAACCAAAAAATAGAGTAAACCTATTCTACCAAACATAATCCTAACTGCCTTCTTAGTGAGCTGAACTCAGATTCAGGTAGCGGTTTAGTAAATATGTCAGCTAGGTTAGATTTAGAGTTTATATGCTTAAGTACTATTTCACCCCTGGCTACATGGTCTCTTACAAAGTGATGTTTAACTTCTATGTGTTTAGTTCTGGAATGTTGGATTGGGTTCTTAGTTAGATTGATTGAGCTAATATTGTCAATGTAGACCTGAGTTTGGGTGTAGCTGAGCTGGAAGTCCTTAAGAGTGTGCATCATCCATAAAAGTTGTGCTACACATTCTCCTAAGGCAACATATTCAGCTTCTGTTGTGGATAGAGCTACACAGTATTGTTTTCTGCTGCACCAACTTACTAGACTCTGTCCTAGCAGTTGGCAGCTTCCACTTGTGCTCTTTCTATCTAATTTGAAACCAGCATAGTCAGAATCCGAGTATCCTGACAAATCAAGGGTGCCTTTTACATATCTTAGTATTCTTTTTAGGGCTGCTAAGTGTGTTTCCTTAGCACAGGTTTGGTATCTAGCACACATCCCTACAGCAAAAAGAATATCAGGTCTGCTGGCTGTAAGGTACAGTAGACTACCTAACTTCTAGTTTAAGGTCTACTAGTTTACCATCAGGGTCACTATCTATTTTTATATTAGTGGCCATGGGGGTACATATGCTTTTAGAGTTATCCATTTTAAATTTCTTTATTAACTCTTTAGCATATTTGGATTGATGGACATAGTTTCCATCCCTAGTTTGTTTAATTTGTAATCCTAGGAAAAAGTTAAGCTCACTAACTAAGCTCATTTCAAATTCATTTTTCATTATTTTAACAAATTCTTTTAGAAAGTTTGAGTTGGTGGACCCAAAGATTATTTCATCTACGTAGATTTGGGCAATAAATATATCTTTTCCTAGGGGTTTAATAAATAAGGTTGAGTCAATTTGTCCTTGTTTAAATTCTTTAGAAATTAAGTAAGTTGATAAGCGTTCATACCAGGCCCTAGGTGCTTGTTTTAGTCCATATAGTGCTTTAGTAAGTTTGTAAACGTGGTCAGGTCTTTCTAAGTCCTCAAACCCATGGGGTTGTCCTACATAAACTTCTTCTTTAATGAATGCATTTAGAAAAGCTGACTTTACATCCATTTGGTATAGCTTAAATCCTTTACGGGATGCAAAGGCTAATAACATCTTAATGGACTCAAGTCTAGCGACTGGGGCAGGCATATGTTTCGTCGTAATCTAATCCTTCTACTTGGCTAAATCCCTTCGCTACTAAGCGGGCTTTATTTCTAACTATTTCTCCTTGATCATTTAGTTTATTCCTAAAAACCCACTTAGTGTCAATGATGGATTTGCCTTCAGGTTTAGGCACTAGTTCCCAGACTTGGTTCCTCTCAAATTGGTCTAATTCTTCTTGCATGGCTATGATCCAATCAGGATCAGGTAGGGCTTCATCTATAGTCTTAGGTTCTATTTTTGAAATCATTGCTATTTGACTAAGGTTTCTATAGGAGGATCTAGTCCTGACTCTTAGAGTTGGATCACCCACAATTTGATCGGTTGGGTGACTGAGTCTGGGTTTCTTGGTTTTTCTAGAGCTTGGTTCAGCCTCAGGTCCGGCTGGTCGGTTTGGTTCACTATTTGATTCAACTCTTTGAGCTGGTTCAATTATTGGTTCAATAATTGGTTCATTTGACTCACTAGTTGGTTCAATAGTTAGTTTGTTTATGGGTTCAATTAAAGGTTCACCAATTTGTTGAGTATCTTCTTGATCAGTGTTTGATGAAGTTAGATTTGGATTTGAGTTAATTTCTTCATCAAATATTAGGTTGGTTGTTTCTTCGATTTTCTTGGTTTGGTTGTTGTAAACCCTATAGGCTCTACTTGTTGTTGAATATCCTAGGAAGATGCCTGGGGTTGACTTAGACTGGAATTTTCCTAAGTAGTCTTTGGTGTTTAGGATATGGACTTTGCATCCAAAGACCCTTAGGTAGTGTCGATTTGGAAGTCTATGGTAATATAGTTCATAGGGTGTTTTGTTGTGTCGCTTGTTAATCAGGGCCCTATTTTGGATGTAGCAAGCCGTACTAATTGCTTCTGCCCAATATTGGTTGGCTAAGTTAAATTCATTGAGCATAGCCCTAGCGGCTTCCTGTAGAGTTCTATTTTTTTCTTTCGACTATCCCATTCTGTTGGGGGGGGGGGTTCTAGGACACGAAAATTCATGTATGTATCCATTTACCTTACAGAATTCCTCGAACCGTTGATTGTCAAATTCTCCCCCGTGGTCACTCTAAGTCTTTTGATTTTAGTATCGTTTTGATTTTCAATTAACTTACAGAATTCATTAAATAGGTTTAGGGTTTCATCTTTGGTCTTTAGAAACCTAACCCAGGTAAACCTTGAGCAATCATCAACTATTACTAAGCAGTACCGGTTTCCGCTTAGTGACTTGGCTCCATGTGAATCAAATAGGTCATGGTGCAGGAGCTCAAGAGTGGTTTGAGTTAGATCAGATTGAATTAGTTTGTGATTAGATCTGGTTTGTTTACCTTGATTGTATGATTCACATATTAAGTTTTCATGGTTTTTAATTTTGGGAATACCTTTAATTAGGCCAAGTTGGGTGATTTTTGAAATAATTCTTAGGTTGGTGTGACCTAGTCTCCTATGCTAGAGGTTTGATTGTTCTAACTAAGTTAACATGCATTTAAGTACAAGGGGAAGGTTTATAGTGTAAACATTATTTTTCCTAGTGCCTTTAAGCATAATTTCTGAGTCTTGTACATTTCTAATCAGGCAGTTAGAATTGTTGAAGGTGACTATATAACCAGAATCACATAACTGACTTATGCTAAGCAAGTTAAAATTGAAGTTTTCAACCAAGAGAACTTTCTTAATCACAAAGTCAGATTTAAGTTCAATATTACCTGACCCAATTACCTTGAGTGTAGCATTGTTGTCAAATGCCACTGAGCCTAGGTTCTTGAACTTGAGTTTGGTGAATTTCAATTTATCTCCAGTCATGTGTCTGGAGCAACCGCTATCCAACATCCATTGGTCCAAATCTTTATGTTCCTACACATAAAGAGTTTTGTTGATTTGGATCCAATTAGAGTCAGGAATAGCTTAAGTGATTTTCACTGTCTAATCTGTCTCACCCAAATCTAGGGTTTTCAATCACGTTAGCCTTACATGTTTTGTGAGACAGGTTTTGATAAGTAAAGTTATTTTGAAAAATTATGATTTATTTTGAAAAACTTAAATTAATTTTGAAAACAATTGAATTTTTTTTAAAGAAGATGTTTAAATCTACAACTAACTGAAAATTTGTGTTAGATTCGAATTTGACAAAAAAATAATTTGAATTTGAATTTCAAAAATTGGCTTCCAGGTCTTGGCGAGGCACTAGGCCTTCTTTGGCCGTAGCCTTATTAGATCATCAACCCTTTCCTTGACAAAGCCTTTTAATGAAATTTCATTTTCAAAATTAGTCTTTGAAAAATTCTGGTCTAACTAGTTTGGGTTTTGGATCGGTAGCTTCGGCTAGTTTCACCAGTCTAAAGAGACCAAGTAGAGAATACTTGACCTTATTAGAATTGGTTTTCCTAACGTACTATCATCTCACCGCCACCCAATACTATGTTGTTCAAATTTCAGTTAAGTTGGTTCAGTCCTTAAACTAACCATTCCTAAGTCTAAGCATGGTAAATTACAGAAATTAAATAAACAATCAAACAAGCAAATTGCAATCAAGAGTTGAATTTTATCTAACAATAAATATAGTTTTTAATTTGGCTTCCCCTGAACTAAAGCCACGATAATGGTTAGGCAAGATGTGAATCTTGTCCTTGGGGATCCAATACTGATTTGATCCAGTTTGTTCGTTCAGGTACAGTTTAGGTACCCATGCCTGAACTTTATTTCTGTACTGATTCAGTACAGCAAAGTAGGATCTTTGTCTAGATTTGGTTCTATAGCCTAGTCCGGATCGATTTAGAACCGATTTCTATTTTCCAAGAATCATGTCAAGATTCTTGGAACTAGAAGTAAATCGTTCTAAAGCTGATCTAAGATCCTTAACCTGAGTTTTCAGGGAGGAGTTCTCTTTCTCAAGTTTTTCAACTTGAGTAGAGGTTCTTTCTTAAACCTTCTCAGTTAAGGGTCTAGAGTCAGCTCCCTCTTTCAGGAGTTTTACTTCCTGTCGGAGGGATTCGACTCGGAGTTTAGCTTTCGCCAAATCTCGAGAAAGATACGAAATTAACTCATTTAACTGACTTATAGTAAAACCACATACCTTGATTTCGCCGTCCTCTGAGAATGTCAGTCTTCCGTCGTCCTATTCTGATTCTGACTCGGTCTCAACTTCTTCTCAGGCAGTTAGTGCGAGCAGGTTCGACTGTGGGACCTCTTCTTCTTCTTCGGAGGAGGAGTCCCACGTTACTTGAAGTGCCTTTTTTCCTTCTATTCTTCTTGGTCTCCTTTAGGTTCGGACACTCGGTCTTGTAGTGGCCCTTCTTCTTGCACTCATAGCAGGTCACGTTGGGTTTGTTCTTTTCATTTGAGGGTTCTGCTGGTTCATCCTTTCTTCGGCTGGCTTTCCTTTTGTTGGTTTGGTTCTTCAATTCCTTGTAGTAGTTCCGGGCCAGTCGGACCAGCTTTGGTCGATCTCCTTCGTCTTCTGAGTCTGAGTCTGATTAGACTCGGGTTGGTTGAGGCTTCTTCTTGGTTGCCTTTCAGTTTTACCTGCAACAAAGGCAATACCTTTCTCGCCAGATTGCAGTTAGTCTGTCATGTAATTCTAATTCAGAGAACAATTCATCTAATTTAACTTTTGAAAGATCCCTTGAAACCTTGTATGCATCTACCATAGATGCCCACAAGGTGTTTCTCGGGAAAGCATTTAAAGCGTACCTTATTAGGTCACGGTTTTCTACCTTGTGACCGATGGTGTGTAGTCCGTTCATTAATTCCTGAATTCGGGCATGGAGTTGAGCTGCTGTCTCGTTGTCGTTCATTTTGATTGTGTACAGCTTGTTCAGGAGGAGATCCCTCTTGCTGATCCGAGTGTCTGATGCTCCTTCGTGCAGCTCGATCAGTTTCCCCCACAGCTCCTTGGCACTGTTGAATGGACCCACTCGGTTCAACTCCTCTTTTGTTAAGCCGTATTGGAGGGTCTGGGTCGCCTTTGCATCAGCTTCAATTTTCCGTTTTAGAGCGGTGTCCCACTCTGTGTAGGTTTGAGGTACTCCTTCAGCATTTTTCGGAATCTCCAGTCCGGCTTGGATGATTATCCACATGTCCACCTGAGTTTTCAGGTGGACCTCCATTCTGCTCTTCCAGTAGGAGAAGTCCTCCCCACTGAAGAGAGGTGGTCTTGCGGTGTTGAAGCCTTTTTGCATGGCCATTTTATCTGAAAATAAACTAAAAGAAAAGAAAATATCCCAAGACTTGGTCTTGGATTAGTAGTGCGGGATAAAGAAAAATATCGAGGGGTGTTGCACCAACCTCGATTAACGAGAAAAATTTCAAAAAAAAAAAAATATTAAAAAAATCGAAAAATTCTCAAATTGGTGGTTGCACCAAATTTGAGCTTCCCCGCTCTGATACCACTTGTTGGATCGAGAGAAACGATAGAGGGGGGTGAATATCGTAAAACGTTCGGATTAAAGTTAGAGAATTACGCAGCGGAAATTAAATCAAACACACGCAAACACCAAGTTTTTTACTTGGTTCGGAGTCGCGGTCGGCTCCTACTCCAAGGCCCACGGTCGTTGACCGTTTACTGCGGGCAATTCTATATGTGCGCAAAACAGTTTACAGAGTATTACAAAAGTAGTATAGTAAACTTAAAAAAGCTCTTCGTTACCGACGTCCGGTGTAGATTGAATTTTTGGAGCAGAGGGACGTCGTCGGCGCTTGTATCTCGAGTGGGAGGTTTCCGGAGCAGAGCCGGAGCAGAAGAGCGTGATGCGTTGGAAGAATTGTTGTTCGAAGCCTTGGGGTCGAGGGCCTTTTATAGCCCCTGGGGGCGCCCGGAACGTCGGGGCGCCCCCCCACGTGTCAGCTGATCCGAGTTCCTCTCGGTCAGCTCTGATCCCTTCAAACTCGGGATCAGCTTTGACGGGGCGCCCGGGACGCTGGGGGCGCCCGGGTTGACCGGGTCACTCTTATCCGTTGGCTTCGCTGGCTTTGCTTCGTTAGCTTGACTGGGGCGCCCGGGACGCTGGGGGCGCCCGGGAGCATGGGGGCGCCCGGGAGCACGGGGGCCCCCGCCCATAAGCTGTCGAAGCACCTTTTGCTTCATCTGTTTTGTGTTCACCTTGGGGCGCCCGGGACACTCCGGGCGCCCTACTCAGCTGCTGCCTCACTCCTTTGAGGCTCTCTGAGCTGCAGACACTCGTTCCTTCGGTCCTGCATCCAGGGTTAGTCCAAAACAACAAAGCAATAATATTATTTTATACAGCCTTAGCTGTCTTGGTTCTGACTTTGGGCCTCCAAAATGGA
>JAGFNQ010007636.1:0-61547 GCA_024364735.1 Boesenbergia rotunda | reverse complement strand
ACTAGGGTTGCGCTTCCCTATCCCCTCTTACTTCATGAACGTTGCACATTATTTCCGCATCCCGCTCCAACAATTGGTCCCAAATGCTTTCGCTCAGATGAGCGGGGCTCTAGTTCTTTTCAAGCTTTTCGACATTCATCTAACCCCCTGATTCTTCCATTTATTCTTCGTTCTTATTGGGACTCACGGGCATTTGGATTCACCGCTCGTGGTTATCATAGATTTTTGGGAGGCCTTCCCTCCTCTCACAAGGGGTGGAAGGAGAGATTTTTCTATATCCGGCTTCCCGAGCGCCCTTTCAGCGATATCCATTGGCTGGAGGACTTGCCTCCTGCTCCCGACCTAGGCGATTTTCAACAAGATGCGGGATATCAACGAGCTAAGATTATCCTGGCCGGGATGGAATTCCAAGGGCTCCAATTGGTGCAGTGCGAGGAGCTCCTTTACCGGGCGGAGATTAGTTCGAAGATTACCTCCCTCAGCTCCAATCTGCGTGAGTTGCTTTGCCCCTAGTATAACGCTTAGTTGGTACTCGCTGACGTCCTTCTGTCTTTTATCTTGCAGGCGACACCCTGCTTTCTCTTGCGAAGAATAAGTTTCTGAAGTGGGACCAGGTCCATGAACAGGCCTTGATCCCCGGGCTAGTATCTTCGATTCCCGCAGGAATCCCCCCCCCCGAGGGTGGCGAAGGGGAGGGAGAGCTGTCAGCGGGCCCCGCAGTGCCGGCGGTCCCCTCTGGTGATGCCATCTCGGTCCCGCCTCTGGTCTCTCAAGGAGAGCCCCCGGTCACCTCTCCAGGGGTTTCACAGAAAAAGGCCCCTTCTCCGTCTGGCATGCCCACCGCTGTCCCTGTGTCTGGGAAGAAACAGCACGAACGACGATCCCAACGGGATCGCCCCCTAAAACGATTGAAGAAAGGTTTACGCCCAACTACCTCTGAGGATGCAGCCTCTCAGTTCCCAGTCGTCGGGGCCGAACCCCCCTCCTCCGTCATTGCTATGTCTTCTCCCATTACGGGTGCAACAGCCCCTACAGCCGAGCTTCCTCGCGGCAAGGAGGTACCTACGGGACCGCCTCGCTCCCATCGGAAGGCTCCTCCAACGACGAAGAAGGCTACTGACAGTTCCCAGTCTATTCGTATAGAGGGGGTCACCACAGGGGCATCACCGAGTGCTTCGAGTTAGGAGGAAGACGTCCCCCACCCCAGCGACGTCCCTGGCTCCTCCGCTCCCCCTGCTGCGGGGCCTCCTGGTCCGCCGTGGCGGGTAACCGGATCAGCCCAATACCTGGGCATGTTGCACCAATCCTTATTGGCGGTAAATACTTTGCTCGTGCTCCTCTCTTCCTCTTAGCCTCCTTTTACTGACTATCTTTATTCACCCTCCCTAGGTGGCTTCGAACTGCGTGGCCATGAGCCGTCTACTGCATTCCAGAGGGGTTACTGAGAATCTCCTGCAGCAGGTGGCAGATGCTGAGGCAGAAACAGGACGGGTTCGTGAGGTCGGCCTCCTGCAACTAGAGTTCAGCCGGGTCCTCCGAGAGAAAGCTGACCATTACCTGTCCTCCTTAATAACGGCCGAGGATACCCTGCACGGGTACAAACTCCGGGAATGCTTAGGGTCCGAGAGGAACCAGGTTCTAGAAGAGGACTTACAAAAATTATCGCAAGAGCGAGAGCAACTCCGGGCCCGCAATGAGGAGTTGTCCAACCAAGTTAATTGTCTGGAGTCTGCTAAGAAAATCCTGGAGGACTGGGGCGCAGAACAGGAGTGCGTGATGGCTTTATAAGCACACGACTTAGAATTGTTGAGCTCGCACACAGCCGATCTCCAAGATCAAGTGATCCGAGCTAACGCCCAGGCTGCTGCAGCCTCTCAAAAGCTCCATGAAGTACAAGAGGTTCAGGCGCGCCTGCTCCTAGAGGTGGAGGCACTAAAGCTAGCCGGAAGCCAAAATCAGGGTCCAGCGACAGCCAAAAGATTCTGTACCTCAAGTATCTCAGATGGAGGCGACCTACAAGGCCAAATTTTTGAAATTGGAGGAGTACGCCAATCTGGTGGCTGCCCAAGCATTTAAGACCCGCAAACAGGCCTTCCACGGCGCCATCAAGCAGTTGAAGAAGGACCAGTTATTGAAACCGGGCTCCGATTTGAGCGCAATAACTATTCAACATGTCTGGGATGACCTTTCCCCCGAAGAACGAGCTTTGTAGGGAGCCCCTTACTGTGTGCTTGTCCTCCTCCCCTGACCGCTGTAGCTTACTTCATTTTGAATTCTTCGATCCTAGGTCAAATATTTACCTGATCTATCATTGAACTCTTTGTTTTTAGCGTGATTCCATGTTCAGCCTCAGTCCTGTGTAGCTGGAGCAGACATGAGACTTTTTATTTGTTTTTTGGTAGGGTTTGTACAGTGTACAGCTCCGAAGAAAAAGCATACACACCGAGAGGCGGTAGGGTTTAATCAGCTCTTAGCCGAGCGTGTACAGCTCCGAGGCCAAGCCTACACACCGAGAAGCTATAGGGTATAATCAGCTCCTGGCCGGGCTTGTACAGCTCCAAGGCCAAGCCAACACACCGAGAGGCTATAGGATTTAATCAGATCTTGGCCGGACTTGGCCGGGCTTATATAGCTCCGAGGCCAAGCCTACACACCGAGAGGCTGTAGGGTTTAATCAGCTCTTGGCCAGGCTTGTACAGCTCCGAGGCTAAGCCTACACACCGAGAGGCTGTAGATTTTAATCAGCTCTTAGTCGGGCTTGTACAACTTCGAGGTCAAGCCTACACACCGAGAGGCTGTAGGGTTTAATCAGCTCTTGGCCGGGCATGTACAGCTCCGAGGCCAAGCCTACACACCGAGAGGCTGTAGGGTTTAATCAGCTCTTGGCCGGGTGTGTACAGCTCCAAGGCCAAGCCTACACACTGAGAGGCTGTAGGGTTTGATCAACTCTTTGCCGGGCTTATACAGCTCCGAGGCCAAGCCTACACACTGAGAGGTTGTAGGGTTTAATCAGCTCTTGGCCGGCCGTGTACAGCTCCGAGTCCAAGTCTACACACCGAGAGGTTGTAGAGTTTAATCAGCTCTTAGCCGGGCTTGTACAGCTCCGAGGCCAAGCCAACACACCGAGAGGTTGTAGTGTTTAATCAGCTCTTGGCCGAGCTTGTACACCTCCGAGGCCAAGCCTACTCACCGAGAGGCTGTAGGGTTTAATCAACTCTTGGCCGGGCTTGTACAGCTCCGAGGCTAAGCCTACACACCGAAAGGCTGTAGGGATTAATCAGCTCTTGGTCGGGCTTGTAGAGCTCTGAGGCCAAGCCTACACATTGAGTGTCTGTAGGGTTTAATCAGCTCTTAGCTGGGCTTGTACAGCTCTAAGGCCAAGACTACACATCGAGAGGCTGTAGGGTTTAATCAGCTCTTGGTCGGGCATGTACAACTCCGAGGCCAAGCCTACACACCGAGAGGCTGTAGGGTTTAATCAGCTCTTGGCCGGCGTGAACAGCTCCGAGGCCAAGCCTACACACCGAGAGGCTGTGGGGTTTAATCAGCTCTTGGTCGGGCTTGTACAACTCCAAGGCCAATCCTACACACCGAGAGGTTGTAGGGTTTAATCAGCTCTTGGCCGGGCGTGTACATCTCCGAGGCCAAGCCTACACACCGAGATGCTGTAGAGCTTAATCAGCTCTTGGTCGTGCGTGTATAGCTCTGAGGCTAGGCCTACACACCGAGAGGCTGTAGGGTTTAATCAGCTCTTGGTCGGGCATGTACAACTCCGAGGCCAAGCCTACACACCGAGAGGCTGTAGGGTTTAATCAGCTCTTGGCCGGCGTGAACAGCTCCGAGGCCAAGCCTACACACCGAGAGGCTGTGGGGTTTAATCAGCTCTTGGTCGGGCTTGTACAACTCCAAGGCCAATCCTACACACCGAGAGGCTGTAGGGTTTAATCAGCTCTTGGTCGGGCGTGTACATCTCCGAGGCCAAGCCTACACACCGAGATGCTGTAGAGCTTAATCAGCTCTTGGTCGTGCGTGTATAGCTCTGAGGCCAAGCCTACACACCGAGAGGCTGTAGGGTTTAATCAGCTTTTGGTCGGGCTTGTACAGCTCTGAGGCCAAGCCTACACACCGAGAGGCTGTAGGGTTTAATCAGCTCTTGGCCGGGCGTGTACAGCTCCGAGGCCAAGCTTACACACCGAGAGGTTGTAGGGTTTAATCAGCTCTTGGCCGTGCTTGTACAACTCCGAGGCCAAGCCTACACACCGAGAGGCTGTAGTGTTTAATCAGCTCTTGGTCGGGCTTATACAGCTCCGAAGCCAAGCCTACACACCGAGAGGCTGTAGGGTTTAATCAGCTCTTGGTCGGGCTTGTACAGCTCTGAGGCCAAGCCTACACATCGAGAGGTTGTATGGTTTAATCAGCTCTTAGCCGGGCTTGTACAGCTCCGAGGCCAAGCCTACACACCAAGAGGTTGTAGGGATTAATCAACTCTTGGTCGGGCGTGTACAACTCCGAGGCCAAGCCTACACACCGAGAGGCTCTAGGGTTTAATCAGCTCTCAGCCGGGCGTGTATAGCTCCGAGGCCAAGCCTACACACCGAGAGGGTGTGGGCTATAATCAGCTCTTGGCCGGGCTTGTACAGCTCCGAG
The DNA here is from genome assembly GCA_024364735.1 of Boesenbergia rotunda. Taxonomy (NCBI): domain Eukaryota; kingdom Viridiplantae; phylum Streptophyta; class Magnoliopsida; order Zingiberales; family Zingiberaceae; genus Boesenbergia; species Boesenbergia rotunda. The sequence goes on along the minus strand of JAGFNQ010007636.1, from coordinate 56,900 downwards.
GTCAAGCCTACACATCGAAACGTTGTAGGGTTTAATCAGCTCTTGGCCGGGTGTGTACAGCTCCGCGGCCAAGACTACACACTGAGATGCTGTAGGGTTTAATCAGCTCTTGGGCGGGCTTGTACATCTCCGAGGCTAAGCCTACACACCGAGAGGTTGTAGGATTTAATCAGCTCTTGGCCGGGCTTGTACAGCTCCAGGCCAAGCCTACACAACGAGAGGCTATAGGGCTTAATCAGCTCTTGATCGGGCGTGTACAGCTCCGAGGAAAGCTAGCACACCAAGAGGTTGTAGGGTTTAATCAGCTCATGGCCAGGCTTGTATAGCTCCGAGGCCAAGCCTACACACCGAGAGGCTGTAGGGTTTAATCAGCTCTTGGTCGAGCATGTACTGCACTGAGGCCAAGCCTACACATCGAGAGGTTGTAGGGTTTAATCAGCTCTTGGCCGGGCGTGTATAGCTCTGAGTCCAAGCCTACACACAGAGAGGCTGTAGGGTTTAATTAGTTCTTGGCCGGGCTTGTACAGCTCCGAGGCCAAGCCTACACACCGAGAGGCTGTAGGGTTTAATTAGCTTTTGGCCGGGCGTGTACAGCTCTGGGGCCAAGCCTACACACCGAGAGGCTGTAGGGTTTAATCAGCTCTTGGCCGAGCGTGTACAGCTTCGGGGCGAAGCCTACACACCGAGAGGCTGTAGGGTTTAATCAGCTCTTGGCCGGGCATGTACAGCTCCGAGGCCAAGCCTACACACTGAGAGGCTGTAGGGTTTAATCAGCTCTTGGTCGGGCTTGTACAGCTCCGAGGCCAAGCCTACAAACCAAGAGGTTGTACGGTTTAATCAGCTCTTGGTCGGGCTTGTACAGCTCTGAGGCCAAGCCTACACACCGAGAGGCTGTAGGGTTTAATCAGCTCTTGGCCGGGCGTGTACAGCTCCGAGGCCAAGCTTACACACCGAGAGGTTGTAGGGTTTAATCAGCTTTTGGCTGGGCTTGTACAGCTCCGAGGCCAAGCTTACATTCCGAGAGGCTGTAGGGTTTAATCAGCTCTAGGTCGGGCTTGTACAGCTCCGAGGCAAAGCCTACACACCGAGAGGCTGTATTTAATCAGCTCTTGGCCAGGCTTGTACAGCTCCGAGGCCAAGACTACACACCGAGAGGCTGTTGGGTTTAATCAGCTCTTGGCCGGGCTTGTACAGCTCCGAGGCCAAGCCTACACACCGAGAGGCTGTAGGGTTTAATCAGCTCTTGGTCGGGCTTGTACAGCTCCGAGGCCATGCCTACACACCGAGAGGCTGTAGGGTTTAATCAGCTCTTGGCTGGGCTTGTACAGCTTCGAGGCCAAGCCTACATACCGAGAGGCTGTAGGGTTTAATCAGCTCTTTGCCGGGCTTGTTCAGCTCCGAGGCCAAGCCTACACACCGAGAGGCTGTAGGGTTTAATCAGCTCTTGGTCGGGCTTGTACAGCTCCGAGGCCAAGCCTACACACCGAGAGGCTGTATGGTTTAGTTAGAAACGAGGACTTAATACTTCCAGAATGACATGTCGTCCATACCCTTTATTGATTATACTACAAGGCAATGAAGCACGGAAAACATACATCAACGAAAGTGCATTACACGGCTACTCTCGAAGTACAGTAGGGGCGAAGGTGCTTTGCATGCCAGGGCCTAGTCTTCTTCCTTCATGGTCTTCCAAATACTAGCTACCTCCTGTAAGCTTTTTGATGACAACTTAGGGGCCGTCCCATTGCGGCTCTAATTTCTCGGGATCACCCACCGGTTTGATTCTCTTCCAGACTCAATCACCTACCTCAAAGCTACGGGCGATCACCCTACGATTGTCGGCTAGCTGCATCCTCCTTCGATAGGCCTCCAACCTTGCTGCAGCTTTGTCTCGTACCTCCGATATGAGGTCCAGATCAATCAAACGCTCCTGGTCGTTATCTTCTTTGCGATAATGTTGCCGTCGTGAGGATTCTTCCCCTACCTCCACCGGAATGACAGCCTCCATTCCGTAGACTAGCTGGAAAGGGCTGTCGCTCGTTCCTTCCTTTGGGGTATTCCGATAGGACCACAAGATGCTAGGAAGTTCCTCGACCCAGCTACCTCCGACATGATCTAGCTTTACTTTAAGCCCTCGTAGAATTTGTCGATTGACTACCTCCGCTTGTCCATTGCTTTGTGGGTATGCAACGGAGGTGAAGGCCTGCTGAATGCCCAGCCCTTCACACCATTCCTTCAATCTACGTCCGGAGAATTGTCTGTCGTTGTCTGACACCAGCTTATGAGGAATGTCATATCTGCAGACAATATCTTTCCAGAGAACCTTCATTACCACCCCTTCTGTGATCTTGGTCAGAGGTTCAGCTTCTACCCATTTAGTAAAGTAATCAACGAGGACCAGCAGGAATTTCTTCTACTGGGGCCCAATGGGGAAGGGCCCCACAATGTCCATTACCCACTGGTCGAACGGGCACGATACTGTAGAGACTCTCAATGGTTCCGTTGGTCGGTGAGACACGTGTTGATGCCTCTGACAAGACTTACACCTGGCCACAATGTTGAGCGAGTCTGCCTGCAAGGTGGGCCAAAAGTATCCAGCCAAAAGGATCTTGTGGGACAGGGCCCTTCCCCAATGTGACTTTGACAGATGCTCTCGTGCACCTCTCGCATGACGTAGCCAGTTTCCTCCGGCCCGACGCATTTTAGGAGAGGTCGGCATAGGCTCTCCTGTATAGCTGATCCCCGACCAGTGTAAACCTGTCCACCTATCGGCGAAACAACCGACTCTCTTGGCCCCCACTCGGCAGGGACCCGTCCTGGAGGAATGTTATGTAGGGATCCCTCCAGTCAGTGGGTTTGTCCATTCCGACCTCTCCTCCAATTTGGGCCACCATTGTTTCTGTCACCCTAGGTCCTTCTAGCTGCCAGGTAGATATGGAACTAACCAACTTGGCTAACTCATCAGCCCACACATTATCCGATCGGGAGATCTTCTGCAATATGACCTCCGAGAAGGCAGTTTTTAGTTATTCATAAAGGGTCACATACCTTTGCAACCGCTCACATCTGACTTCGAAACCACCCGCCACATGCTGAGCCACCAACTGCGAGTCCGAATAGACAGTGATTCGACAAGCTCCCAGGTGTCTGGCAGCTTGTAATCCTGCCAGGATCGCTTCATACTCAGCCTCGTTGTTGGTAGCTTTGAAGTGAAGTCGGATGGACAGCTGCAGCGTGTCTCCCTAAGGGGAGATCAATAACAGTCCGACTCCACTATGTTGGCTGTTGGCAGATCCATCCACATAAACCTTCCACATACCTTCGATCTCTGCCTCCGAGACGGTCTCTAGCATCAAGTCGGAGAGGGCCTGTGTTTTGATGGCGGTTTGAGGCTGATACTCAATGTCGTATTCGCTTAATTCCGTTGTCCATTTGATAAGCCTACCCGACGCCTCGGGGTTAGTAAGGACTCGGGTGAGCGGGCTGTTAGTGAGGACCACGATGGGATGCACTAGGAAGTATGGTCATAACCTTCGGGCCATCAGGACCAAGGCGTAGGCTAGTTTTTCCATCATGGAGTATCGCGTCTCGGCGCCCTTTTACAGGTGTCCGAAGAAATAGATGGGGTGTTGTATCCGGTCTTGTTCTCAGACAAGCACCTATCCTACTGCTTGCTCAGCCGCTAATAGATAGACGAATAATGTCTCTCCTTCTATTGGCTTATGCAGGGTCGGGAGATCTGCCAGATAGGTCTACAATTCCTCAAAGGCCTTCTCACACTGGTCATCCCATTCGAATTTAACGGCGTTTCTTAGAATTTTGAAGAAGGGGAGGGCTTTGTCTGTGGATTTGGAGATGAACTGGGATAGTGCAGTGATCCTACCATTCAACCGCTGAACTTCCCTGAAGTTCCACGGGGGTGGTATATCTAGAATGGCCTTTATCTTTTCCCCGATGGCTTCGATCCCCCTCTCCGTCACCATGTACCCTAGGAACCTGCCACTTTTTACCCCAAACAAACATTTAGCTGGGTTTAGTTTCAACCTGTGTGCTCTCAGGGTAGCGAACGTCTCCTCCAGGTCGGATATCATGTCCCCCCCTTGTCCGTCTTGACCAGGATGTCATTCACGCACACCTTGATATTCCGCCTGATCTGGTACCTAAAGACTGTGTCCATCATCCGCCGGTACGTGGCACCCGCGTTCTGCATGCCGAAGGGCATGACATTGTAGCAGTACGTGCCGTCAGCCGTCACAAAACTGACCTTCTCCTGGTCCTCAGGGGCGAGGGGGGCTTGGTGATAGCCCTGGTAAGCGTCTAGCATTGAGATGAACTCACAGCCAGCTGTTGAGCCCACCAGCCGATCTATCCTGGGCAGGGGGTAGCAATCCTTCGGGCATGCTTTGTTTAGGTCTCGGAAGTCAATGCAGACTCACCATTTGCCCCCGTCTTGGGAGCAAGGACCACGTTGGCCAGCTAAGCTAGGAACTGGACTTCTCTAAAGTGTCCAGCTTTTAATAGCTTCTGAACCTCATCCCGAATAGCTTTATCTTGCTCAGGGGAGAAGTGCCTCCTCTTATGTCTCATGGGACGGGCCTCCGATGCCACATGTAAGTGATGCATAGCCAGCGCTGGGGGGACTCCCCTGATTTCTTCAGCGGCCCAAGCAAACACGTCTTTATGGTTCCACAGACATTCGACGAGGCGATTTTGTAATGCTGGCACGAGGTCAAGGGCGATGCGCGTGTTTCCCCCTTTGCCCTAAGGATGGATCTGCACCTCTTCACTCTCAACTTCTCGCCGTTCTTGCTTAGGCCCTTCATCCTCCCGCGGATGGGCGAGATCCTCTGCGTCCGCCATCGATGTTCCTTCAGGTGCTTTGTAAGAATTCCCACAGACGGCGCCAATTTGTTACGGAAGGAGTCATCGGTGATGGCCAGTCACTGAGGCTTAGCCCTGGCGGAGATGACTACGTCGATGAGGAACTTGGGGGTCCTACGAAAGTAACACAAGCGTTAGGGGGACACGCCGGCAGGGGTCCGGCGGAGTCCACTCCGACGCTCAAGTTAGTTGGTTATCCGAATTTGTGGTGAGAAAGAAAGACAGTATGTAAAGACGAGAGATCGTAACCCCCTTATCAGAGGGGTTGAACTACTTTTTATATTGGTGTTGGCAGACTAGTCATGCCCCCTTGCTTGGTGCTATGACTCTGATATTTAAGCCACGCCCCCTGCTTTCGGTGATGAAGGGATATCCCTTGATACCGTCAGTGTCGTTGTCATTCTTTCCCTCCTTGAGACATTTTGTGTGTGGGGGGGGGGGGGGGGGTGTGTGTGTGGACCTTTTCTAGTCAGTATTCGAGGTCGGCTATTGTGAGGACTCCGCCTCCCGAGGTGAGCTCGGGGGTCGGGGGTCCTTGGGTGTGATATCTCTCGAAGTACTCTCGGGGTCTCGCCTCCCGAGGGGGCTTCCGTGAGGGATCCTGGGACTGACCTTCCTGAGTACACCCCCGGAAGGGGGTCCTAGGGCCTGGGAGAGGAGGTCATGTCGTGTCCCTAGCTTCTTCATCCCCCGGGCCGGGCCCAAGCTACCCAACCCTATCAAACATAATAATGTTTTTATGGATTTCATGATTGATTATATATGATAGTTTTCAAAATTATATCTGTTTGAAAAATTGTTTGACTCACACAATTAGACACAAGCCTCTTAGGTCAACACTAAAGTTCCATAAGGCACTTAGATAGAGTCAAACAGTGTTGGATACAGAGGGAGTGTTTTTCTTGATTTTTTCAAAATCTGTGCTTTAATTACTATCACTTATGGTTTTCGAAAACTGTGCCTGACAAATTACCGTCATTTCAAAATATGTTTTTCAAATACTCATTTTTTTCAAAATATCGATATTTCAAATTGCATTCTAAAAATTATGCATATTTCCCTTTTGATTTTGATAAACCCTAAAGACACAGAGGAAAGTCTACCTCATGATCTACAAGGACTCCTAGGATGTGTTAAATTTAGGGGGAGTCTAAGTCAAAAGAAGATTTTCTGACAAGTATTTTTCAAAATTATTTTTTGAAATTATTAGATAATTCTTTTGGGCTAAAACCAAACCCTAAAGATTCAGAGGAAGAGTACTTGTGGTCAACAAGCTTCCTAGGACTGAGTCAAGTTTAGGGGGAGGTCAAACTGAAAGAATTATTAAACATTTCAAAATAATATGTTTTCATGCACTGTATTTTTAAAATCCTTTTGAAGACATAAGGAGTTTTTTTAAAATACTGTCATCTTTTAGTTTATGAAAATATAATACTATTACTTTAAAAAAAAAATTTATAAAATTCCTTTTGAAATAATATTTACTTGAGTTTGGTGAATTTCTAGGACACATAGGGAAATATCGTTGTAGTTAACAAGGTTTCCTAGAATTGTGTCAGACTGGAAAAGAAACCAAGTCAAGTAAAATATTATATAAAACAAACAATATTTTTCTAAGTACTTTCAAAATATAAGTCAAGTAATTTTTTCAAAAGAACTTATACCTGATTAAAGAACTTATGTGTTTCAAACTCATAATATTTTTCAAAGTACTTATGTTTATCAAAGTTCATAATATTTTTCAAAAATACTTATATGTTGTTTTAAATATATATATATACATATATACTTATATTTTTCAAAAATGCATAATATCTTTTGAAAATACTTACATTTTTTCAAAAAGCTCAATATATTTTCCAAAAGTACTTGCATTTTTCAAACTTAATATTTCTCAAAGTACAAGTTTTTGCACAATATTTTTTAAAGTATTCTTTTAAAATGCAAAAATCTCTAAGTGAAATATTTTTTTAAAAAGGTGCATATTTTTCTAAGGAAAAATCATTTAAGTATGCAATTCTTTTTGAAAAATCTTTCTCAATAGAAATTTTTTTTCAAGGCAATATTTTTTTAAGTGGAAAATTTTTTAAGTTTTCTGAAAGTACAAAATTTGTTTAATGCATAAATACTTTCAAAATGAAAATTTGTCATTGTTGATGCAAGGATGTTTTTGTCATTTTTTGATGTATGACAAAGGGGGAGAGTATGCTTAAGTTAGGAATTTTTTCTCTTTCCAAAGGATCTAAATGAAATCAAAATGCTTTTTCAAAAAAGAGGGAGAGTGAACATAAGTTAGAAATTTTTCCTATTTTTCCCCAAAGGATCAAAATGTATTTTCAAAATTTAGATCATTTTTTTCATTTGATCCCAAGGGTTACAATTTAGCTCTTTCAACCGATCTAACTTAAGATATTGTCAAACATCAAAAGTGGAAGATTGTTGGTGCAAGATGCATCAGTGATGTCCTACTCTAAGGGTTTCAATATTTGACAATATGCCTAAGTCAGTGATACATTGAACAAGGGAAGAGTGAGTGAAAAAAAGAGTACCAAAGTGAAGAAAAGTCCTAGTTAACCTAGGCACTAAGTCCTGGTTCTAAGAATTGGGCACTAAGACCTGGCGAGTGAAGCTGGGCACTAAGTCCTGGTTCGTGGAATTGGGTACTAAGTCCTGGCTGAGGGTTGGGTACCTAAGACCTGACCGAGGGTTGGACACTAAGACCTGGTGAGTGAAGCTGGGCAAAAGTCCTGATGAGTGAAGTTAGGCACTAAGTCCTGGACCTAGGGTTTGGGCACGAAGTCTTGGTCTGAGGGATTGAGCAACTTAGTTGAGCGATGACTAAGGACATAAGTAGAGACGGGTCGAGGTTCTGACGTCTCGAGATCTGAGAGTCTCGAAGGCTAAGCAAAAGTCCAACCGAATGAACTGGTTGGCAAAACTCTCCTGAAAGGAGTAGGTTGAAGGCGCGTTCCCGGGGGTGGGAATTTTGGCGTCGGTTCGACCTAGGGTTTCATGGAAATCCGAAGTCAGAACCAAACCATTAAGGCTAAGGATATATATGTGTTTGCTTGTATTTACGTATCTTGCAGGTACCTAAACGTGAAGACAAAGCAGGCAAACAACCAAACAAACGAAGTTGCAAAAAGGCTCCTAGGCACCCCCATTGAAGGAGGCACCCTAATGAACCTAGGCGCCTCATTGAAGCAGGCGCCTGCGTTCAATGAGGCACCTCAATGGTGTAACGACCCGGAAAATTCTCTTAATATTTTCTTAAAATATTAAGCATGTCTAGATAATTTTCTGAGGGACCTAGAAATATTAATGCGAACTTTGGCCTAGAAAATCCATGTTTTCTCATTTAAATTGGGGAAAAAGGGCACTAATGGGCCTTATATAGGCTTTTTAGTACCATAATTATTGGTGGATTTTAGGTGAAAATTAGCATAAATATAAAGGGGTTTTAAGGAGAAATATTTACATAATTATGGGGGAATTTTTAAGGGATTTTCGAAATTTATAGAAAATAATAAAATAGAAAAATTAGTGCATGGACCAATGATTTGAACCTTGGACCTCTTGTACAACCATGTATGCTTTAACCAACTCACCTAGCAAGGGATTTCTATGAGGAAATGAAGTGGATATAGGTTAAGGCTTCGAAGAAGATGAAGGGTCATGAAGAGACTCTTCATTTGCCTCCTTGATGAGTTATAAAGAGGGGGGTTTGGGAGTTACTTCTTCCTTCCATCAATTGCATTTTCTTCATCCTCCTCCCCTCATCCTAGCCGAAACCTCAAGGAGTGGTTCTCCCTTGGAAAACTCCTCAAGAAGGTCTCATCATCAAGATCTAAAGGTTTTCCAAGGCTACAAGGGCAAAGGGGTTCAAGTGTCCAAAGGATTTGCAATTTTCTTCTCTTTTAAGGTCTAAAAATCAAGATCAACCAAGGTAAGACTCCCTCACCTGTGGTATAATAGTTCCTTATGATTTTCATGATTTTTAGCATAATATAAGGTTTGGTGTTGGGTTTTGATGTTGAGAAAAATCATGTTTAGACCCTTATGACTTTCGGCCACCAAGGTTTTGGGGTCCATGATGATGTTAAAAATCTTGATTATGCTTCCTAAGGTGTTCTCATGATGTTTAGAGAATAAATATAATTTATGAGAATTTTTAGAGTACCCTAAGACCCCTTAGGGTTGGGTACCATTATAGGGATTTTCATGGCTAGAGTTGGATTTAACCCTTCACTCATGTATCTTGTGTACCCTTATGGTACAAAGGGAGGTGGAAGGGATTTATGTGAGATTTTTACAAGGTTTTGTGACCTTATGGGGTTCGGCCAAGAAGGGCCTAGGGCCAAGGGTTAGGGGCTTACCTCAAGTAAGGGCCCTAATGACCCTATGGTATGGAATGGTGAATGTTTAATGGTTGATTGGGGATGTTAATGAAATTTTTCCATGCACCCATGTCTTATTAGGTTTCGGCCAGCCCTAGGAAGGGGGCCTAAAGGTTAGGGTTAACCCTAATCATGAGCCCTAATGGCTCCCTATGGTCTTATAGGTAATGTATGGTTGTTCCTTTACCTTATGCTATCTTACATGTTTATGGAATTGATGGAACTCCTCCCTATAGGTTTCGGCCAAGCCATGTATCTAGGGTTTGGGGTGGAGTTAAGGTTCAAAGAATGATGGTTTATGCTTATCATGAAGTATATATATATGTATATAGATCCAAGCATGTGGTAGAACTCATGTTACCTATAACCCTAACTTTAAGCACCATGTTTTATGTTGTATGTTATGATTTGGATGTCATGCTTAATAGGGTTTATTATGAATGTCTTATGTTTTATGCCATGCACTTGGATAGTAGGTAGCATGTTTATGGAAGTCCTACCTATGTAGGCTTAGGTTATGTAGAGAACCATGCTATGTTATATGCTCATGTTATGTTAAGAACCATGGTATGTTATTGGGTATGTTCATGATGAATGATGCCATGATAAGTATGTTAGGTTTATGTTCATGATAAGAACGATGTCATGATAAGTATGTTATGTTTATGTTCATGATGAGAACGATGCCATGATAAGTATGTTATGTTTATGTTATGATAAGAATGATGCATGCCATGTTAATGAAAGAAGATGCATACCATGTTTATGAATGAAGATAATGCTTATACCTTCTAGGCATCATGATGCTATGCAATAAGTATGAACAATGAAAGGACAAGCATGTGTTAAGTCATGCTTATGTAACATGGTTATGCTATGAATGTCTTATGAATGATGAAACATGAAAAGTATTTTACTTTATGAATGGGCTTGTACCGGACCGAAGTATGGGTCCAAGGGATGGGCACCTTAAGAACGGCCCGGTTCTGGACTACCGACTATGCTGTCCACGGTTCTGGCACTACCGGAGCTGTGCAACAGGGATGGGCTCCTTAAGAACGCCTCGGTTTGGGGACTACCGACTATGCTGTCCTTACCCTAGTAGGTCGGGGCTCGCTACCTCGGACTTGCTAGGGATGCGCGCTATGATGTATGTATGTGGTACAAGCCGGGGACCCCAATGATATGATGATTATGTTTAAACATTTAAAAGTATGTTTTAAAAGTTAAGCATCCTTATGTATATGCATTCCACTCATGCATTCATTCATGTTATGCATTATGCTATGCTGATAAGATTTTTATGCTTACGCTTCATGTTAAGAAATATGCATGAGAGTAAATGATCTATGTCATGATTATGTTAAGAGGATGCTCATATGCTATGATAGGAAGTATGCCTATGTTTATGCCATACAGGTTGGTTTACACCTTATAGACATGTTTATACCATGTATTATGCCATGCTAGGAATGTTTATTATGTTATGTATATACCATGTATTATGCCATGCTAGGGATGTTTATTATGTTTATGTTTATGCCATGTAGCATGTCATGCTTAGAATGTTTACTATGTTTACGTTTACGCCATGTCTCATGCCATGATAGGAATGTTCACATATGTTTATGTTCATGCCATGTCAAGTATATGATAAGTGATTCAAGTTGTTATGTTCTAAGTAGAGCACCAAGTATGTTAATGTTTCATGTGCTCATTATGAAATGACGAATGGTTTTGTGAGTAGGAAAGAGTCTTACTAAGCCTGCGTGCTTATAGTCTTATTTCCTTATACCGCAAATCATTCAAGGGGACAATAAGGAAGTAGCAGGAGGGCAAGAACACATGTGTGTGGTAGTGACTTGGCCCAGGAAATCATATGTTTATCGTTTATGCTAGAACTTTACTTTGGTTACTTATATGCTTGAATGCTTGAATAATGACTTATGGAACTCTATGATGCGATGTTAAGTATGACATGATATGATGTTTAAGTATGAAGGCAATATGCCGAGTTTCCATGTCATTATGATAAGAATGGTAGTAGGGCATGTATGTATAAGTCTAAAAGTCTTATTCCGCTGGCTTATGATGTCTACATGCCCTAGGTATGTTAACGTAACGCCGCTTAATAGAAAGAGAAAAAAAAAGCAGGCGTTACAAATGGTCCAGGGCGCCCTAGTTCAAAGGGTCATCTGCTGTGGAGAGTTCGACACCGAGATGAACTTTGACCAAGCCCTGTGAGGTGCCCCATTGATCACAGGCGCCCCAATGAAGGCTATAAAAGGGGCTTCGACCCCTCAGCTCAAGACAACTTTCGAAACCATTCTAAGTTTCCCAAGTGACGACAGCGCTAACGATGAAGCTCTACGACCAGGAGGCTCCAGGACGAAGTGCGCGACACTTCGGAGGTCCAGATCGGCCGAGTCTTCAACTTTGTTTTGTTCAGTTTGAATTTACTTTCCGCACGTATTTTATCTATTCTTTTGATTGTAAACTCTGCACTATAAGACGGGTTTTTCCACCTCCGGAAAGTCCGGAAAGGAGACCATTAGTGGACGGGCATTCCCGTGCTTAGGCCTTGGATGTACTGACCTTGGGGGGTCGGGAACCAAGTAAAATTCCCGCGGGCATATTGTGTTGTCCGTTATTTCGTTTTGTTTTTCGCTGTGCTACTAACGCTCTGTTTGGAACGAACATCCGTAAATATATGATCGGAAGTTTCTGCGAAAAGATTTTTACGGTCGATATTCACTCCTCTCTATCGACGGCACCGGTCCAACAAGTGGTATCAGAGCCAAATCGCTCTTCACCGGACTAACCGCCGATGGAGCAAAGATGCCAGGAGTTGAGGGGGAGCCCAGGGGTGAATCTGGTACGTTTTTTTTTAAAATGTCAATTTTTAAATTACATATTACATGCTTTAAGTGCAGGAAGAGACGACACTATAAAAATAGTGCCCTACTCGTAAGATTCGGTCTACACCACTAGAAGCAAAGGAAGTACCAGCACCCGAAGTCCGGAGGGACAAAAGTCAAATATGGTGCTTCAAATGCGAAAATTATGGACACTACAAGAATAAATGCCCGACAAAGGTACGCAAAATTTTCATTCCTAAAAATTTTCAATTTCCTGCACAATCATATAATAAGTTTGATAATTTTTCTAATAAATTAGAATTACTGCATAGTCAAATTAATATTTTGCATGCCCAATTAGAAAATGCAGACATTGCTAAAGTATTAGAAATTAACTGTTTAATCTTTACTATTAATTCAACAATTTCTAAAATTAATTTTGATAAAATTAATTCTGAAATTAATTCAGATAATTGTACTGTTAAGTTTACTGAAATTAATTCTGAAATTATTAAGGATAATCCTGAAATTAATTTTGAAATTCTTAAGGATAATCCTGAAATTAATTTTGAAATTCCTAAGGATAATCCTAAAATTAAATTTGAAAAATATAAATAATAATTCTGAAATTAACTCTGAAAACTTTGAGATTAATTCTGAAAATATTGAAGATTTTTCTGAGGATATTAAAGATAATGCTGAGGATAAATGTGAGGATATTGAAAATTCTTTAAACAATAATTTAATTATTTTCTTCGATAATCTTGAAATATTAACTAGTGGCTCAAATTACTCCACCTACTATGAAGATATAGATAGATTGATTTTAATGATGAGGATGAGGAGGAAGATGAATTCTCTACAATTAAGGTCATAGTTAATAAAAATTACTAGAATTCAAATAAATCAAAATTATTAGAAAATTTTGAAAAATTAGATAAAGCAGAAATAGTAGATGAGTTAGCTATTTTTGAAATAATGAAGATGATGAATTTAAACCCACAACTTTTAATTAACCCAGAAATTTTGAAATTTAACTCTTAATTCAAACTTAACTCTTAATTAAAATTAACTTAACTCTTAATTCAAACTTAACTCCTAATTCAAATTAACTTAACTCTTAATTCAAACTCAATTAACTCTTAATTCAATTAATTCTTAATTAATTCAAATTCAATTAATTTTTAATTAATTCAATTAACCCTTAATTAATTCAAATTCAATTAATTTTAATTAATTCAATTAATCCTTATTTAATTCAAATTCAATTAATTTCTTAATTAATTCAAATTAATTTAACTTTAAATAATTCTTAATTAATTTAACTTTAAATAATTCTTAATAAATTTTACTTTAATAATTCTTAATTAATTTAACTTTAAATAATTCTTAATAAATTTTACTTTAATAATTCTTAATTAATTTAACTCTAACTCTTAAATAATTTAAACTCGAATTAAATAAAATCTTACCTAAACCGTAACAATTAAGTTAATGAAATTAAATATGTCAAAGTGTGTTGGCATATTCGTCGATTCACACGACATGTATCAAATCAGGAATTTGATACATCATTAGAAACTTAAGTAAAATAATCTGAATTGTTTGACTCATGCATAACTGTCTTGCCATGCATCTGCTATTTTACTTAATATATGTCATGTCATTCATGTTTAATTTTATGCATGATTTAGAACGGTTATAGGAAAAAGACTAGTTGAAACTTGAACAACCTAGTATTAAGTGGAGGTGAGATGATAATACGTTAGGGAAGCCCTTCTAATAAGGTCATGTAAGGTAAGGCGTGCCCTACTTGGTCTGTTTATTCTGGTGGAACTAGCCGAAGCTACCGATCCAAAACCTAAGCTAGTTAGACCAAAATTTTTCAAGAAGTAATTTGAAAATGAATTTTCAATAAAAGGCTTTGTCAAGGAAAGGGTTGTTGCTCCAATAAGTCTACGGCCAAAGAAGGCCCCTGTGCCTCGCCAAGACCTGGAAGCCAATTATCGAAAATCAAATTCAATTTACTATTTGATAAATTTGAATCTAACACAAGTTTTGATTAAGTCTTAGATTTAACAATAAATTAAGAAAAATTATTCAAGCATCTCACAATACACCCATAAGGTAACCATGTTTGCTTGTACTGAGACATCTAGAATGGGTGAGATGTTAAGGACTAATAAATTGAAAAATATTTTTCAAAATTATTTTCCAAAACTTTTAGAATATTTTTCTAAAATTCTATTCTCAAAATAGTGTTTTAACATAATAATGTTTTTATGGATTTCATGATTGATTATATATGATAGTTTTCAAAATTGTATCTGTTTGAAAAATTATTTGACTCACACAATTAGACACAAGCCTCTTAGGTCATCACTAAAGTTTCATAAGGCACTTAGATAGAGTCAAACGGTGTTGGATACATCTAACAATGCATCATTGCTACCCAAGTGACGAGAAAGTTGAGATCCGACATAACCTTTTCGTGTATATTATCTTATATGACTTTGTCCTTCTATCCTCGATATCTAGATTGATCAATGAGGCATAGACTGTGTCATCCTCTTATCAATCTTTATGTTTCTTCATCCCCAAGTAGACTCACTCAAACAAATGAATTCAATACCTCAGATTGACTCCTTTGAGCATGACTATGTGTTTTAGTAGTCCTATTTGATCAAGGGGCCCACAGATATTACTCTTATCATATGGAAGGGATAGATCTCATCTACATCACTCATACTTCTTCTCATAATTTATTGCATACCTAGTAATTGACTTTATAATTTACCCTATTATGGGTTATGTTTGACGTGTTGGGTATGGCTTGGCGGATTTCCCTAGCGAATACTTGGTCGTTCTTGAGAGACCTCTCCATCTCTATGGATTAAAAATTAATCCGAATGTAGACCCGTCTCCCAACGATCATCTCGTCATCGTATCGTTTGGTACGAATTACAACTTGGCCAATCACAAAGATCGAGCCTTGTAATTCTCCTAACCAAACGACCGCGGAAAAGATTACGAGTGGATCGCCGGTTTTTGTGTTTATAATCGGGGTCCAATTAATTAATTATCAACATGATTAACAAATAATCACAACCACAAAAATTAATTAATTACACATAAAATGACGAGACGAAATAAGGAGCCAAGGAAGAGTATATACCTTCCATTACCTTACGATCTTCTACCGTATGACCCTCCTCTCTTGGACATCGTGTGGTTGCGATCTACCAAGAACCGTGGTCACGAAGTCAATCCCTTCTCCTTGCACAAACCAATCCCTAACCAAAGAGATGCCGCCGGCCACTCCAAGGAAGAAGATGATCCGAACACAAACCCTACTACTTCATTCCTCCACCGCCGGCGTCCTAACTGTGAGTTGCTTCAAGACAAAGTTACAAACAACGTTGCTCCTTGAAGAACAACATCTCCACAGTCCAAAGCCAGCTGCCGGTGCCCAAAGCCTCTCCACAGCATCAAGATCCTTGCGCCCGAGAGTTGCTTTCCCTCAAGCAACTTGACTGTCGTGATTGGAGTGCAGCCTTTCTCCAAGTTGCTGCCGAGTGCAGCTCTTCTCAAAGTTTCTACTGAGCAACAACTTTGATTGAAGATGATTGGAGAAGCCAAGTCGCTGCCGTGAGCAACTTTGTCGTCTGAACTCCAAGTTATCGTGAGCTCCTTTCTCACCTCTGCTCCATGTTGCCGCCATGAGAAGAATGTTAGTGATATGAGAAAAGTGTCCTAAGGCAATCGCCTTATGATTGTAAACATTTATTTTAATAAATGAATATTCACTATTTGAGTATACATGTTTATGTATTTGATTGAGATCTTAAACTCATTTACTGAATGTCCGCAATACAATTCACAGCATGAGAGAATTTGTGATGAATTCACAACTAGTGATTATCTCTACATGTGCAATTGTGAAGTATTGAAATTGTCCCTAGTCGATGAATTGATAAAAACGGACACTATCAATTCTGTTGAGACTAGCATGGGTTATTCTCTAATCAGCTGATTCTCACTGGCTGGTGACATTGGGATGTCCGGAGATAAACATGAATGCTAGTTAAGGGAACTAATTCATTGGAGTGACTAGCTGTAAAACTTCATATGGTAATCTACATATAGATATGTCAATGAAGTTCTTACTGCAGCTTAAGTGCGATGTTCCTTTGACTTGTGGTATTCAAGTCATCTTGGTCATGAAGACTTATACTTTGACATCTTAAGCAAGCATCTCCAAGGAGGTGTGGACCCAGGATGATTGGGTATAAGCCGAAGTGCCCGAAGATGTTTGAACAGCCTACAAAGAATTCACCACTCCTTGCGAGGAGATGTATACCCAAGGCCTATCGTCGGATTGTTACTCGAAGCCTCTGGCCAGAGCATCACATGTTCCGAGTATGAATCTTTCAGAAACATGAGAGTAATTAGAATCCGTTGGACAATAAAGACATTACTTGGGCTAGGTGTGACGTAGTCAGCCTAGTGGGGACTGACACACATAGACCGTGTCCTGAACCAAGTGGGTATAAGATGGTGAAGGGAATGAGGCACGATTCATTAAAGCTACTGAAAGGTTTCAGAATAGTTTCTGAGGTCAACCATTGATCTTTCGATTAATTGGGGATCATGATGTACTACTAGGTGCCACTCATGATCGTTCTATAATTGGTTGATTATAGACGGCCAACATAAATCGAAAGCCTATTTAGTCACATGCACTACGAGTGATCCGAGGGATTTAAAACGAGTTGAAAATTAGATTTTCCGATCAAGAGAGATGAGTCGAATCTGAATTTTTCAGAGACGCATCGGAAGCATAAAATGGCTAAGTCTTTTGAAGACTTATTGGACGAATTAAATGAGTTTGATTCGTACAGTTTCGGCTTGGGTTTGGCCGGCCAAAGAGGGTCCCCACCCTCTTTGTTTGGCTGGCCACATCAAAAGGGGAGAACCAAATTGTTTGGTTCAAATTATAAAATAAACCGAGCGCGGTTTGTTTTATAAAATTATGGATAAAGAAATTTATATAAAGAAATTTATATATAGAGATTTATTTTCATGGAAATTAAAATAAACCTTGGATTGATTTATTTTATTTTATAAAATCAATAATGGATTGATTTACCATGATAAAGAAATTTATATAAAGAGATTTATTTTCATGGAAATTAAACTAAACCTTGGATTGGTTTATTTTATTTTATAAAATCAATAATGGATTGATTTACCATGATAAAGAAATTTATATAAAGAAATTTCTTTCCATAATAAAAGGGGATACATGGTTGTTTTTATTATAAATTAAGTTATAATAAAAACTTGGCATAATAGAATAATTCATAGAAAAAATTTATAAGATAAATTTCTTATGAAAATTTATTCCGTTAAGAGGAGACTTGGCGATTAAGAGGCTACTATATAAAGGCACCAAGGCAAGGCTTGGAAATCAATTCAAGAGATCAAGGATTCTTGCCTAGCCTCTCCTTCTCTCCCTCTCCCTCTTCTAGGGCCGGCTACCCTCTCCCTCTTCTAGGGCCGACTGCCCTCACCTCCTTTGCCGTGAGCCACCTCCACCAAGAAGGTGCCAAAGAAGAAGAAGAAGCGGGGCGCGACTCCTTCCTTCCTCCCGGAATCTTGATTCTGTTTTTCGTTTGGTGTTTAGTTTTCCATCTCTCTCTCTTGATATTCTTGTCGTGCCTTTGGAGAATCTAGTAGTTCTTGTCGGCACGAAACTCGTGGCTTTACGAAGTCATCCCGAAGAAAACTCGGCGTGGACGCGAATAGAGGCGGAGCTTCCAAGGGACGCTACGGTTGGATCTCGTCCCTTTCTACAAGTTACACGAGGTATCAAGTAAATTAGTTTACTTTCTGCAAAATTCTAAATGTATGATCATGTCTCCACAACATAAGGTTGCATGCTAGATACGTGGTTAAAATAATTTGAGAAATTATTTATGCTAAATCTTCCGCTGCACGTAATTAAATTTTAAAATTACGAACCCGTATCCATGTCAACATGCACCCGATCCCAACAGTGGTATCAGAGCCGGTTAGTGTTCGACATAATCATATAATTGTTTTGCGGAAAACTTTGTCATGATCTCAATTTTGGAAAATTTTCCAATTATGGAAACTTTCTAATTATGATAAATTTTAGATTTAGGAATTTCAAAGTTTGGAAATCCTCATGAAATTTCGCAAACTTTTGAAATATCCTAGTTTCTGAAATTTTATGATAATTGTGAAAACTTCCCATTTTTGAAAACTTTCAAATTTTGGAAATTTTCTATTTTGGAAATTTTTCAATTTTGGAAATATGTAAGTTTTTTTTGTACCAGAAACTTACAATTATTCTGAAAACCTATTACGAAATCTCGCAATTTTGGGCACTTTCGTTCAAGAAAGTCTAGACAAATTTATGGATTATTAATTGACAATTAAATTTGAATTGGTTTTAAATTATTAACAAAATTCTTTATTTTGGATTGAGCCTCGGGGAGCCGTCCAATTTAAAGTTAGTTATTGTAATTTAATTTCCAATTTTGAATAAAATTGTCATGTTTAATTTGGTTACGCCTCGAGGAGCGGACCAAATTAGATTTACAACAAATTCCTTTTTTTTGGGTATCTGAGCCTCGGGGAGCCACCCAAAGAAAATAATTTGTTGAAATTAATAAATCCATAAATAAAATATGTAATCAAATTTTGAAAATTTTGAGGTGATTCTCAAACAATAATTTCCTTATTTGATTTAAGAGGTGATGCTCTTACATATTGTTGTCTCCAAAATTAATTAGAAAAATGGTTTCCTATAGAGTTTTCTTAAATGAGATTTTCATAAAAATAATATGTGGTTGAATTAAGGGAATCTGTCTCTTAATTTAATAAGATTTGATTTAGAGAAATCAAAGTCTTAAACATATTATTTCCGAAATTGATTATGACAATTTAAGAAATTGTTTCCCAAAACAATTCCTTGAATAAAGTATGAAATTAGAATTAGGAAATCCGGTTCCTAATTCAATTAATGAGACTTGATAAATTAAAACACATACATACTTTATTAAGGAAATCGTTAGTACATGACATAATTATATGTCATGAATGTGCTTAGAAAAGAAAGGATGAGACCCAAAACCCCTTACAAAATATTAAGGCCAACACCTTCCATTAATATGGTTAGAACCGGAGTTTTGTTTCTCGTTTGGGTTGATGGACACATCCATGCCCAGCTTGAACCTCAACATGTTCAAACCATGGAATTAGTTTATGATTAATATAGTTGGAGTCAGAGGTCAATCCTTAGTTTTGGTTGTTGGACACATCCAAGCCTGACTAAACGGTTGAATGAGCTCCAACCATATTAAAACTATTTCTTGATTAATGGGTCAGCCTTAAGCTTGGAGCATCGATTTGTTGTGCCACAGCCAAGGTCGATGTAAAGAGAGGTGCAGTTGGGTGCCATGTATAATGTGTTAGTGATATGAGAGAAGTGTCCTAAGGCAATCGCCTTATGATTGTAAACATTTATTTTAATAAATGATAATTCACTATTTGAGTATACATGTTTGTGTATTTGATTGGGATCTTAAACTCATCTACTGAATGTCCGCAATACAACTCACAGCATAAGAGAATTTGTGATGGGATCACAACTAGTGATTATCTCTAAATGTGCAATTGTGAAGTATTGAAAATATCCCTAGTCGATGAATTGATAAATACGGACACTATCAATTCTGTTGAGACTAGCATGGGTTATTCTCTAATCAGTTGATTCTCACTGGCTGGTGACATTGGGATGTCCGGAGATAAACATGGATGCTAGTTAAGGGAACTAGTTCATTGGAGTGACTAGCTGTAAGACTTCATATGGGAATCTACATGTAGATATGTCAATGAAGTTCTTACTGCAGCTTAAGTGCGATGTTCCTTTGACTTGCGGTGTTCAAGTCATCTTGGTCACGGAGACTTATACTTTGACATCTTAAGCAAGCATCTCTAAGGAGGTGTGGACCCAGGATGGTTGGGTATAAGCCAAAGTGCCCGAAGATGTTTGAACAGCCTACAAAGGATTCACCACTCCTTGAGAGGAGATGTATACCCAGGCCTATCGTCGGATTGTTACTCAAAGCCTCTGGCCAGAGCATATCATGTTTAGAGTGTGAGTCTCTTAAATACATGAGAGTAATTAGTAATCCAAAGGACGAGAAAGACACTACTTGGGCTAGGTGTGACGTAGTCAGCCTAGTGGGGACTGACACAAATAGACCGTGTCCTGAACCAAGTGGGTATAAGATGGTGAAGGGAATGGGGCACGATTCATTAGAGCTGCTGAAGGGTTTTAGAATTACTTCTGAGGTCAACCGTTGATCTTTTGATTAATTTGGGGTCATGATGTACTACTAGGTGTCACTCATGACCGTTCTATAATTGGTTGATTATAGACGGCCAACATAAATCGAAAGCCTATTTAGTCACACGCACTACGAGTAATCCGAGGGATTTAAAACGAGTTGAAAATTAGATTTTCCGATCAAGAGAAATAAGTCGAATCTGAGTTAATCAGAGGCGCAATGGAAACTTAAAATGGCTAAGTCATTTGAAGGCTTATTGAGCGAATTAAATGAGTTTAATTCGCGATGGATGGGGCTCATTTTGGCCGGCCAAAGAGGGTGTCAATCCTCTTTGGTTTGGCCGGCCACCACTTGGGGAGAAACCAATTTATTTGGTTTAATTAATAAAATAAATCTAGCGCGATTTGTTTTATAAATTATGGATAAATAAATTTGTATAAAGAAATTTATATAAATAAATTTATAGAAATTTATTCTTTTTATGGAAATTAAAATGATCCATGGAATGGTTTATTTTAATTTTATAAAATCAATTATGAATTGATTTTTCATAATAAAGAAGATTTATAAATTTCTTGTAAAATTTTATTCCATAATTAAAGGAGAAGAATTATTTGTTTTATTATAAAGTTGGTTATAATAAAACTAGGCTTAACGGAATAAGTCATAAGAAACTTTATAAGATAAATTTCTTATGATAACTAATTCTGTTAATTCCGTTAAAAGAGAGACTTGGCAAGGGAGAGGCCACTATATATAGGAACCAAAGGCAAGCCTTGAATTCCTAATCGATATAGAGCTATCAAGAGATTAACTCTTCCCCACTCTCTCTTTTATTCTTTCTTCTTTCCTCCCCTTAGGGCCGGCGCCCCTTAGGGCATCCTAGGGCCGGCGCCCTTCCTTGAGAGCTAGGGCCGGCACTCCATCTTCTCCAAGTGATTGCCGTGAGCCAACAACACCAAGGAGAAGTCAAACAAGAAGAAGAAGAAGCGGATCGCAACTCCTCTCTTCCCGGAATTTAGATTCCGTTTCTTGTTGGTTAGTTTCCATTCTTTTCTCTTGTTCTTCTAGTTGTGCCTTTAGAGAATCTAGTAGTTCTCGTCGGCACAAAACTCGTGACTTTGCGAAGTCATCCCGAAGAGAACTCGGCGTGAACGCGAATAGAGGCGGAGCTTCCAAGGGACGCTACGGTTGGATCTCGTCCCTTTCTTCGAGTTACGCGAGGTACAAAGTAAATTAGTTTACTTTTCCGCAATGTTTTAATTTATGATTACGTCCACACATCATAAGGTCGCATGCTAGATACGTGGTTAAAATAATTTGTGAAATTATTTTTTGCTAATTCTTCCGCTACACGTAAAATTTTAAAATATTACGAACCCGTATCCTTGTCAACATGCACCCGGTCCCAACATAATGTTGCATACTTGTTAATGAGTTAACAACCCAATGATTTATGCAAACATTCAATTAGTTGATAGCATAAAGTGATAGTTACATATATGTGATATGTAATCGGTATAATTACCTACCTTCATAGCTAAGAATAACTTGATGGCCACAGCCATGGTTATTCTTATCTATGGTTGGATATCAACCTATTTGGAGATGTTCCTACGATCTCCCGAATTGATAAAAAGGGTTATTCAATTCAAAAAATAAATAGGATTTAATTAATGTATGTTGATGCATTCTTTATCATTCTTCTCACGTAAGCTCAATTTGTATTTCTAGGATAATCACTCGATCATGTCTTCTCTGAATTTGCGTTCCATTTTCGACACCAATAAGATAACTAAGACCAAAAAGACTGAAAAGGCACCAAAAGGCACTTGACATCACTGTGGCAAGGAGGGACACTGGTGAAGAAACTGCAAGGTTTATCTTGAGTCCTTGAAGAAGAAGGCATCCGATGCCCCATCCTCTTCAAGCATCTTCGTTATTGAATGTCACTCTATTTCCTCGTACACCTGGCTACTTGATACTGGGTATAGCTCACATATATGTAATGACATACAGGGGCTAAGGAATAGAAGAAGACTCGTCAAGGGAGAAGCGAATTTGCGAGTTGGAAATGGAGCAAAGATTGCTGCTATTGCCATCGGAACATATTTGCTAAAGCTCCCTACTGGACTTGTCTTAGAATTGGATAATTGTTATTTTGTTCCTTCGTTAATAAAGAACATTGTATCTATTTCATGCTTGAATGAAAAGGGTTACCATTTAACTTTTAGTAACAATTGTTGTTACATAACTTTAAATGGTGTTCTTTATGGGACTGGAACTTTATGCAATGGTATCTACACGTTAGATTTATCCGGTGACGTTTTCAATATCGAAGTTAGCAACAAACGTGCTCGAATAGATAATCAAATAGACTCCTATACGTGGCATTGTCGTCTTGGCCATGTAAGTAAGAAACGCATGACCAAATTACACCGATGTGGAATTCTGAAATCATTTGAACCTGGTTCATTTGATACATGCGAATCATGCTTAAAAGGCAAGATGGCCAAATTATCCTTTTCCGGAAAAGGTAATCCGGTGGGAGAATTGCTTGGTCTAATACATACTGATGTATGTGGACAAATGTCAACTCTTGCACAAGGAGGTTATAGCTACTTCATCACCTTTATCGATGATCACTCACGATTCGGGTATGTGTTCTTGATGAAACACAAATCTGAAGCTTTTGAGAAATTCAAAGAGTTCAGAAATGAAGTAGAGAAACAGCTTGGCAAAAGTATTAAGATACTTCGATCTGATCGGGGTGGTGAATACTTAAGTCAAGAGTTTCAAGATTATCTTAGGAACAATGGGATATTGTCTCAATGGACTCCGCCATATACACCACAGCATAATGGTGTATCTGAGAGACGTAACCAAACCTTGATGGACATGGTTAGATCTATGATGAACCATGCAACTCTTCTAAAATCCTTTTGGGGCTATGCACTTAAGACAGTTGTTTACTTGCTAAACAGAGTCCCGACCAAGGTAGTCTCTACTACTCCATATGAAATGTGGAATAGTAAGAAACCTCACTTAACTCACCTTAAGATATGGGGTTGTCCTGCTTATGTGAAGCGGACTGTATCAGACAAATTGGATGCTAAGTCTGATAAATGTCTATTTATTGGATACCCTAAGGAAACGAAGGGTTACCAATTCTATCATCCCTTAGAACAAAAGGTATTTGTTTCAAGGCATGCTGTGTTTCTGGAAAAAGAATTTCTTTTACAAGAAAATAGTGGGAGTGGCATTGAACTTGATGAAGTTCAAGAAACTCCAATAGACATTACAGAGACACCTAGTCTAGACCCACAACCAACAACTCATAATGATGAGCTATCAGTTGAACCTAAAACAACACCACCTCTTCGTAGGTCTGATAGGACACGCAATATTCCAGAGAGATACGTATTTCTCATAAGTGAATCGAATGACGTGTTACTCATAAGCGATGACGAACCTATCAGTTATGAAGATGTTCTGAAAAGTTCAGAAAGGGACAAGTGGCTTGAAGCCATGAAGTCGGAAATGGATTCCATGTACGAAAATCAAGTATGGGACTTGGTTAACCCACCTGAAGGGATTAAGCCCATAGGGTGCAAGTGGGTTTTCAAGAAGAAAACCGACATGGAAGGTAATGTTGTTACCTTTAAGGCTAGATTAGTGGCAAAAGGATATCATCAGAAACAAGGAATTGATTATAACGAAACCTATTCGCTAGTAGCTATGTTTAAATCCATTCGGATGCTCCTGGCCATAGCAGCTCATTATGATTATGAGATATGACAAATGGATGTGAAAACAGCTTTCCTTAATGGAAACCTGCTTGAGGATGTATACATGATACAACCTGAAGGTTTCACATCGGTTGATAAAACCAAAGTATGCAAGCTTCGACGATTCATATATGGACTAAAGCAAGCATCCAGGAGCTGGAACATCCGTTTTGATGAGACAATCAAAGAGTTTGATTTCTCACAAAATCCTGACGAACCTTGTGTGTACAAGAAGGTTAGTGGGAGTGCAGTCGTATTCCTAATGTTATATGTCGATGACATATTACTTATAGGAAACGATATATCAGTCTTTCAGTCAGTTAAAATTTGGTTGTCCAAAACTTTCTCCATGAAAGATTTGGGAGAAGCAACCTATATCCTTGGGATTAGAATCTATAGAGATAGATCAAATGATTGCTTGGTCTTTTGCAGTCTACATATATAGACCGAGTGCTAAAAGGGTTTAGTATATCAGAATCCAAGAAAGGTTACCTTCCCATTAGGCATGGGATCAACCTTTCGAAGTCTATGTGTCCGCGCACAGAAGACGAGAGGATTTGCATGAATAAGATTCCTTATGCATCCGCGATAGGATCTATCATGTATGCTATGTTATGTACTAGGCCCGATGTATCGTATGCTCTGAGCGTCACAAGCAGATACCAGTCTGATCCAGGAATGGATCATTGGGCGGCTATCAAGACAATCCTCAAGTACTTAAGAAGAACTAAGGATGTGTTCCTAATATATGGAGAAGGAGATATGGTAATACGTGGGTATACAGATGCCAGTTTCCAGACAGACAAGGATGACTCCAAATCTCANGGCAAAGGATATCTTCTTGATGGTTACTTTATTCAAGCTCGATAATCTATGCACATTCGCATAGATCCATCTTTCTTCTAACGAACAATACAGGAGCCCCCAGGGTGAATGACTAGGGCGGATGAAACCCTTGTCGAGCAGCTCTTGTAATTGTTCTTGCAGTTCCTTCAGTTCTGCTGGTGCCATGCGATAAGGTGCCTTTGAAATTGGGTTGGTTCCTGGAGCCAACTCAATTTCAAACTCAATTTCCCGATTGGGAGGGAGTCCTGGTAGCTCTTCAGGAAACACTTCAGGATAGTCACAGACTACCCTCACTTCTTCTCTCTTCAATCCTTCTTCTTGATTGCATCCACTATATGAGCTAGAAAACCAGAACATCCCTTTTCTAACATCCTCTGAGCTTGTAAGGTAGATAAGAACCTTTTTGTCTTTCTCTTCGGGGTCTCCAATAAATTCAAATGAAGGTTCTGCTTCTGGTGTAAACTTGACCTTTCTCTTGCGGCAGTCTATAGAAGCACTGTACTTGCTCAAGAAATCCATTCCTAAAATGACATCGTAATCCTTCATCTCAAGGATTACCAAGTCACTATAGAGCTCTCGGTTGGAAATCCAGATTTGTACTGCCCTTAGCCTCTGGGTAGAGGCCATAACTTCTCCTGATGGTAGAGTTATTAGAAACTCCTGACTTAAACTCTCTGATGGAATCCCTAGCTTTTTAGAGAATAGTATAGATACAAAAGAATGGGTTGCCCCAGTATCGAATAACACAACAGCATACTGAGATGAGATGAGTATTCGACCTGTGACCACAGTAGGAGCATTTGCCACATCTTCCTTGCTGATGGAGAAAATCCTGGCGTTGGTTGTGGCTGGTGGGGCTTCCATCCTCATCTGGCTGTAATAAGGTCCCTCCATAACTGGCTGCATCTGGTGCAGCTGAGCAGGTCCACCTCCGTACTGAAGAAACTGTGGTGGAGGTTGCTTTGCTTTAGGACAAGCCTTGGCCATGTGCCCTACTACTCCACATATATAGCAAGCTCCAACACTTGACTTGTTAGGGCAAGCCTTCATCATGTGTCCCTCTGCTCCACATATATGGCATCCACTCATGCCCTGACGACACGCTCCAGGATGTGTCTTTCCACACTTTGGGCAAGGAGGATACTTAGGCTGCTTGCTTGAGGTGCCTCCTTTATTTCCCTCAGAAGTCTTCTGGTCCCCCTGCTTTCTCTTGCTTGAATTCCCTTTCCAGTTCTGTTGATTCTGTGTACTCCCTTGGGACTTCTGAGCTGAGGTCTGTTGTTGTTGCGCCCGTGTAACCCTTATACTGTTTAAGTAGTGCTCAGTGATCAAAGCACTACTTACTAACTCCTCTGAAGTTTGTGGTCTGTTACCACTGCCGGCCACGTTCAAAGCTATCTGGGGTCTCAGCATCTTGAGCATCAGCCTAACTCTCTCCTTCTCAGTACTAACTAGCTCTGGGCACAAGCGAGCTAGTCGATTGAATTTCTTCACTGCTTCATCTACAGTCAGATCTCCTTGACGGAACTCAGTAAATTCATCATAGTGCTTGTTTGTCACTTTCATGTGAAAGTACTCTTCCAGAAATTCTGCTTCAAATTCGGCCCAGGTCATCTGATTCACATTCCTCTTAGCTTTCACTCTTTCCCACCACATCCTAGCATCTCCAGTAAGGCAGAAGGATGTGCACTTTATCTTTTCCACCTCGGGCCAGTCCAGTAACTCCATTATACTTTCCACCGTTTTGAACCATGCCTGAGCATCCCATGGTTCACTTGTGCCAGAAAAATTCTCGGGCTTCAGTCTCTGCCACTGGATCAGATATGCTTCCTGTCTCACTTCTCTTGTCAGAGGTACTGGGGGAGTCTCTGTCACCGCTGGTGTCACTACTTGTGCCACTGGCGCCACTGGCGTGGCAACAGGGGTGGCTTGCTGATTAGCCATCAAGGCAGCAATGACTTGCTGCTGCTCAGCAAGTTGCCTCTGAAGCTGGGCCACCACTCCTTGAAGATCTGTGGGTGGTGCTGACTCAGTGGACTCCTGCTCTCTAGGAGTCTGCTCCTCATTTCGGACAGTTCTGGGACGTCCTCTTGCCATTCTCTTTCTCTATGGTGTATAGAAAATAAATAAGAAATAAATGCATATTATTTCTTACTAACTTGCTTCACTATCTCTATGCATACATTATCATATCATAGTAATACTATCATGCTTTTCTACTATCATGCACTTACTAATACTAGCAGTCAATAAAGAAAGCATATTAACAAAAACAAAACAACATTAAATTTCTTACTTGGTAGGCGGCAGGGTTGATGCTTGATGTCAGTGTGGCGGAAGGGTGGAGACCTGCTCTGATACCACTCTGTGACGACCCGACTTCTCTTAACTTCCTTAAAACGGACGTCACATTTGCTTAACCTTAACTTTACCTTATCCTTAGCCTTAGGTTACACCTACTTGAGTCCCCTTAACTTGCTCTGAATTTTTTTTTTCTTCCTTCTTTTTTTTTCAAAAAAAAACAAAACAACTTTCATTTTATTTGCTTTGCCAGGATTTGACCCCTAGACCTCTTAGTTGTAACACTAAAGCACTAACCAGCTGCTCTACACAGTTTTTCTTTAATGGTACCAGTCGACTGCTATTATAGCAGTCGACTGGTGTCAGTCGACTGGTATATGGTCAGTCGACTGCCATATCGAACAGAAGGTTCTGTTCGATATAGCAGTCGACTGGTATCTGAGCCAGTCGACTGGCACGCCTGAAACTGCAAATTTCAGACCTGAAAATCCCTTTCAAACATCCACAAATCACATACTATCACTTCGCATTAAGATATAACTTCAAATCTATCATATATACTAGTTTATTTGGCACATTGGCAACTCAAAACAAATCCAAACTCTTGAAATTGAAACTAATACGGAACTTAACCAAACTAACCAAGCATATGGAAAAACATAAGTAAACATCTTCAAGTTGTATCAACTTCTTACTCTATGCGGAAATTAAACACATTGGTTCACTCTTTACTGTTCAAAACATAAAACTAAATGTTTCTAAATACCAAACTCTACTCATACTCAACCCAACGGATCTTTTACCCCGGTTCCACCTCCACTGAACATCAATGCAAGTCCTGTCGCCTCCCAACTTACGCTTTCTCTTTTCCTTTATCTGCAATAGAAGGAAAATACAACTAATAAGCACAATGCTTAGTAAGTAAATCCCTACTCACAAAATCACGATGTCAATACTAAACATGCTCATTTCAAAGAATAATTTAAAACTTTACTCACTTCAAAACTTACAACTAAACATGCTTACAACTTGAAACACTTTATCATGCTTGTTAATGTATCAAGGTACACAACTAACCATGCTTACTACTTGAACTACTTTATCATGCTTGCATTGTAACAAGGTACACATATAATAATTAAACACTTCCTCAAAAAGGAACTACTTGATCATACTTATATACTTGAAAATAGTAATCAACTTTCTCTTCAGGCCTTGACATTGTACCATGGTATCGGTGTACCAATTGCGCGCTTTTCTAATAGGTTGCGAGGTAGCTAGCCACCGCATCCTATTAGAACTTTACTTTCTAACTTTCGATGGGCCTTACATTTGCCCGGTACATGTCTCTTTCAAAAAGTAAAATACTTTTCTTACTATACATTATTCATACTTATTAACTAACTCTCTTTTGCAAACAATGTTGCACTTACACTTTTACCTTCCCATTCGGGACTTTCATCGAGCACCTTGCGTGCCCTAAATCCAAGGCTTATGCTTGGGACTTTTCAACCACTAATTCCTAACATGCTCAAACCACATATCTCAACAACAATTCAAATTCGAATTCTACTTTACAATACATGCATCAATAAGAATTTAAGCTTATAAATCAACTCGCTTAAGAAACATGGTCTTAACTTTCAAAACATAGCTTCACAACGACAATCTCATGGCGAAAACTACTCCTATTGCAGGTGAGTGATTCACTTACCTCGTTCTTGAAGAAAACTCACAAAAACAGGGAGAAAACTCCCTAACGAAATCCTTTTTCTTCCTCCTTGTAAAAAGCTTCCACCTTTAGCCCTAGGAAGGAACCCTAGATGCTTCTACTCAAGGGGAAAGAAGAAGAAGAAGAAGAGCTCCCTTGAAAATCCCTTGTTTCGCAGCCCTCCCTTCTCCTCTCTCTCACGCGCGGCTACGGCTCCAACTTGGGGTTTCACGCAACCTAAGCGAGGTTTATATACCTCTTCATGAAAAACACTTAACTACACTACAACATTATTTCTCTCCTTCCTTTTCTGTGCTTGATACCCTAGCCCAGCTGGTCGCGCGCTCCCTTGGTCTCGTGGTGGTCGCGGGTTCAATCCCCCAGCTGCCCCTTTAATTGGTTTTTTTCCATTTTTTTTTTCCTTTTTTTTTTTCTTTTCCAAAAATACCAAACGGACTCGAAAAATTCCATAAAAATATTCTAAAAATTCCTAAAAATATCTAGAATATTTCTAAACCATTTTTAAATAATTCTAAGGACTTTAAGAACTAAAAATGGAAATTTTGGGGCGTTACATCCCTTAACTAGCATTCATGTTTATCTCTGGACATCTCAATGTCACCAGCCAGTGAGAATCAGCTGATTAGAGAATAACCCATGCTAGTCTCAACAGAATTGATAGTGTCTGTATTTATCAATTCATCGACTAGGGACAATTTCAATACTTCACAATTGCACATGTAGAGATAATCACTAGTTGTGAATTCATCACAAATTCTCTCATGCTGTGAATTGTATTGCGGACATTCAGTAAATGAGTTTAAGATATCAATGAAATACACAAACATGTATACTCAAATAGTGAATATTCATTTATTAGAATAAATGATTACAATCATAAGGCGATTGCTTTAGGACACTTCTCTCATATCATTAACAGAAAATTTATCTTCAAGTTACTCCTTGAAAGATTTTGGTCTAACTAGTTTTGGTTTGGATCGGTAGCTTCGGCTAGTTCCGCCAAGATGGCTTCCCTAACGTACTATCATCTCACCTCCACCCAATACTATGTTATTCAAATTTTAGTTAAATCGTTTCAGTCCTTAGTCTAATCAGACCTAGGTCTAAGCATGATAATTTGCAGAAATAAATAAACAATCAAGTATACAATTAAACTAAGGAATAAAAGAAATTTATCTAATTATGAAAATCATTTTTAATTTGGCTCCCCCTGGACTAAAGCCACGATAATGGTTAGGCAAGATATGAATCTTGTCCTTGGGGATCCAATCTTGGTTTGGTCCAGCTTGGTTATTCAAGCAAAGTTTTGGTACCCATGCTTGAATTTTGGGTCTAGATTGGTTCAATACAGCATAGTATGACCGTTGTCTCGATTTAGTTCGATACCTTAACCCGGATCAATTTAGAACGGATTTCTTGTAACGACCCAGAAAATTCTCTTAATATTTTCTTAAAATATTAAGCATGTCTAGATAATTTTCCGAGGGACCTAGAAATATTAATGCGAACTTTGGCCTAGAAAATCCATGTTTTCTCATTTAAATTGGGGAAAAAGGGCACTAATGGGCCTTATATGGGCTTTTTAGTACCATAATTATTGGTGGATTTTAGGTGAAAATTAGCATAAATATAAAGGGGTTTTAAGGAGAAATATTTACATAATTATGGGAGAATTTTTAAGGGATTTTCGAAATTTATAGAAAATAAATAAAATAAAATAAAATAGAAAAATTAGTGCATGGACCAAGGATTTGAACCTTGGACCTCTTGTACAACCATGTATGCTTTAACCAACTCACCTAGCAAGGGATTTCTATGAGGAAATGAAGTGGATATAGGTTAAGGCTTCGAAGAAGATGAAGGGTCATGAAGAGACTCTTCATTTGCCTCCTTGATGAGTTATAAAGAGGGGGGTTTGGGAGTTACTTCTTCCTTCCATCAATTGCATTTTCTTCATCCTCCTCCCCTCATCCTAGCCGAAACCTCAAGGAGAGGTTCTCCCTTGGAAAACTCCATAAGAAGGTCTCATCACCAAGATCTAAAGGTTTTCCAAGGCTACAAGGGCAAAGGGGTTCAAGTGTCCAAAGGATTTGCAATTTTCTTCTCTTTTAAGGTCTAAAAATCAAGATCAACCAAGGTAAGACTCCCTCACCTGTGGTATAATAGTTCCTTATGATTTTCATGATTTTTGGCATAATATAAGGTTTGGTGTTGGGTTTTGATGTTGAGAAAAATCATGTTTAGACCCTTATGACTTTCGGCCACCAAGGTTTTGGGGTCCATGATGATGTTAAAAATCTTGATTATGCTTCCTAAGGTGTTCTCATGATGTTTAGAGAATAAATATAATTTATGGGAATTTTTGGAGTACCCTAAGACCCCTTAGGGTTGGGTACCATTATAGGGATTTTCATGGCTAGAGTTGGATTTAACCCTTCACTCATGTATCTTGTGTACCCTTATGGTACAAAGGGAGGTGGAAGGGATTTATGTGAGATTTTTACAAGGTTTTGTGACCTTTTGGGGTTCGGCCAAGAAGGGCCTAGGGCCAAGGGTTAGGGGCTTACCTCAAGTAAGGGCCCTAATGACCCTATGGTATGGAATGGTGAATGTTTAATGGTTGATTGGGGATGTTAATGGAATTTTTCCATGCACCCATGTCTTAGTAGGTTTCGGCCAGCCCTAGGAAGGGGGCCTAAAGGTTAGGGTTAACCCTAATCATGAGCCCCAATGGCTCCCTATGGTCTTATAGGTAATGTATGGTTGTTCCTTTACCTTATGCTATCTTACATGTTTATGGAAATGATGGAACTCCTCCCTATAGGTTTCGGCCAAGCCATGTATCTAGGGTTTGGGGTGGAGTTAAGGTTCAAAGAATGATGGTTTATGCTTATCATGAAGTATATATATATGTATATAGGTCCAAGCATGTGGTAGAACTCATGTTACCTATAACCCTAACTTTAAGCACCATGTTTTATGTTGTATGTTATGATTTGGATGCCATGCTTAATAGGGTTCATTATGAATGTCTAATGTTTTATGCCAAGCACTTGGATAGTAGGTAGCATGTTTATGGAAGTCCTACCTATGTAGGCTTAGGTTATGTAGAGAACCATGCTATGTTATATGCTCATGTTATGTTAAGAACTATGCTATGTTATTGGGTATGTTCATGATGAATGATGCCATGATAAGTATGTTAGGTTTATGTTCATGATAAGAACGATGTCATGATAAGTATGTTATGTTATGTTCATGATAAGAACGATGCCATGATAAGTATGTTATGTTTATGTTCATGATAAGGACGATGCCATGATAAGTATATTATGTTTATGTTCATGATGAGAACGATGCCATGATAAGTATGTTATGTTTATGTTATGATAAGAATGATGCATGCCATGTTAATGAAAGAAGATGCATACCATGTTTATGAATGAAGATAATGCTTATGCCTTCTAGGCATCATGATGCTATGCAATAAGTATGAACAATGAAAGGACAAGCATGTGTTAAGTCATGCTTATGTAACATGGTTATGCTATGAATGTCTTATGAATGATAAAACATGAAAAGTATTTTACTTTATGAATGGGCTTGTACCGGACCGAAGTATGGGTCCAAGGGATGGGCACCTTAAGAACGCCCCGGTTCTGGACTACCGACTATGCTGTCCACGGTTCTGGCACTACCGAAGCTGTGCAACAGGGATGGGCACCTTAAGAACGCCTCGGTTCAGGGACTACCGACTATGTTGTCCTTACCCTAGTAGGTCGAGGCTAGCTACCTCGTATTTACTTAGGGATGCGCGCTTATGATGTATGTATGTGGTACAAGCCAGGGCCCCAATGATATGATGATTATGTTTAAGCATTTAAAAGTATGTTTTTAAAAGTTAAGCATCCTTATGTATATGCATTCCACTCATGCATTCATTCATGTTATGCATTATGCTATGCTGATAAGATTTTTATGCTTACGCTTCATGTTAAGAAATCTGCATGAGAGTAAATGATCTATGTCATGATTATGTTAAGAGGATGCTCATATGCTATGATAGGAAGTATGCCTATGTTTATGCCATACAGGTTGGTTTACACCTTATAGATATGTTTATACCATGTATTATGCCATGCTAGGAATGTTTATTATGTTATGTATATACCATGTATTATGCCATGCTAGGGATGTTTATTATGTTTATGTTTATGCCATGTAGCATGCCATGCTTAGAATGTTTACTATGTTTACATTTACGCCATATCTCATGTCATGATAGGAATGTTCACTTATGTTTATGTTCATGCCATGTCAAGTATATGATAAGTGATTCAAGTTGTTATGTTCTAAGTAGAGCACCAAGTATGTTAATGTTTCATGTGTTCATTATGAAATGACGAATGGTTTTGTGAGTAGGAAAGAGTCTTACTAAGCCTGCGTGCTTATAGTCTTATTTCCTTATAGCGCAGATCATTCAAGGGGACAATGAGGAAGCAGCAGGAGGGCAAGAACGCATGTGTGTGGTAGTGACTTGGCCCAGGAAATCATATGTTTATCGTTTATGCTAGAACTTTACTTTGGTTACTTATATGCTTGAATGCTTGAATAATGACTTATGGAACTCTATGATGCGATGTTAAGTATGACATGATATGATGTTTAAGTATGAAGGCAATATGCCGAATTTCCATGTCATTATGATAAGAATGGTAGTAGGGCATGTATGTATAAGTCTAAAAGTCTTATTCCGCTGCCTCATGATGTCTACATACCCTAGGTATGTTAACGTAACGCCGCTTAATAGAAAGAGAAAAAAAAAGCGGGCGTTACATTTCTGTTTTCCAAGGATCATGTCAAGACCCTTGGAACCCGAAGTAAATCGTGCTAAAGCCGCTCTAAGATCCTTGACTTGAGTTTTCAAGAAGGAGTTCTCTTTCTCAAGCTTTTCAACTTGAGTAGAGGTTCCTTCTTGAACCTTCTCAGTCAAGGATCTAGAGTCAGCTCCCTCTTCCTGTCGGAGGGGCTCGACTCGGATTTTGGTGTTCGCTAAGTTACGAGATAAGTAAGCAATTAACTTTGATAATTCAACTTTAGAATAACCACTTACAGTTATTTTACCATTTTCCAAAATTGTGAGTCTTCTGTCGTCCGGCTCCGATTCCGATCCTGTGTTGATGTCTTCCGAAGCGGTTAAGGCAAGAAGGTTTGACTGTGGGGCCTCTTCTTCTTCTTCGGAGAACGATTCATCCCACGTGGCTTGAAGAGCCTTCTTCCTTCGAGTCTTCTTGGCTTCCTTTAGATTAGGGCACTTCGATTTGTAGTGTCCCTTCTTGTTGCATTCGTAGCAGGTCACATTTGGTTTGGTCTTCGAAGTTGAGGGTTCAGTTGGATCTTCCTTTCTTCGGCTAGCTTTCCTTCTGTTGGTTTGATGCTTCAGCTGCTTGTAGTAGTCCCGGGCTAGCCGAACCAGCTTGGGTCGATCACCTTCACTATCTTCTGAGTCTAAGTCTGAGTCAGACTTGGGTGCAGGTTGAGGCTTTTTCTTGGCTACCTTTCCTTGTGGTTTACCTGAAAGAAAAGCAATACCTTTCTCGGCCAAAGTGCAGTTAGTCTGCTCATGTAACTATAATTCAGAAAATAATTCATCTAATTTTATTTTAGAAAGATCCCTAGATACTTTGTAAGCATCTACCATAGATGCCCACAATGTATTTCTTGGGAAAGTATTTAGGGTATACCTGATAAGGTCACGATTTTCTACCTTATGACTGATTGTGTGCAAACCGTTCATCAGCTCCTGGATTCTGGCGTGGAGCTGTGCTGTTGATACACCTTCGTTCATTTTGATTGTGTACAATTTGTTCAGTAGTAGGTCCCTTTTGCTGATTCTGGTGTCGGAGGTGCCCTCGTACAACTCAATTAGTTTGCTCCAGAGTTCTTTAGCACTGTTGAAGGGTCCCACCCGGTTCGGTTCTTTTTTGGTTAATCTGCATTGCAGTGTCTGGGTTGCCTTTGCATCAGCCTCGATCCTTTTCTTTAGCGAGGCATCCCATTCAGTGTAGTGTTGTGCCACTCCTTCAGCATTCTTGGGGATTTCAAGGCCAGATTGGATAATAATCCATATATCCACTTGAGTTTTCAGGTGGACTTCCATCCGACTCTTCCAATAGGAGAAGTCTTCTCCACTGAAGAGTGGTGGTCTGGCGGTGCTAAAACCCTCTTGCATGGCCATAATAATTTTGCTAAAAAACAAAAAAACAATGAAACTCTGTCCCAAGACTTGGTCTTGGATTAGTAGTGCGGGAATAAAAAAATCAATCGAGAAAAAGCGATCGAGTGGTGTTGCACCAACCTCGATTAACGAGAAAAATTCGAAGGGGAAAAAAATTAAAATTTCATAAAATCTGAAAATACTCTCAAATTGGTGGTTGCACCAGATTTGAGCTACCCGCTCTGATACCACTTGTTGGATCGATGAAAACGATAGAGGGGGGTGAATATCGTTAAAAACATTTCGAACTAAGAGAGAGCAAATACGCAGCTGAAAGAAATAAATTGCATAAGAACACAAGTAGATTTTTTACTTGGTTCGGAGTCGCGGTCGGCTTCTACTCCAAGGCCCACGGTCCTTGACCGTTTACTTTGGGAAATTCTATATTTGGAAATATTCACTACAAGAATTTTTGGATTCAACAACACCCAATAGACAATGGTTTTTTGAAAAACCGTTGTCTTTTTTTATTTAACAACGGTTTTTTCCAAAACTGTTGATGTTGAAAAAAATTTTGCGGAAAAAGACAACGGTTGTTAAAAAATTGTTGTATTATGTATGTCAAAGACAACGGTTTTTTAAAAACCGTTGTCTATTGGGTTGGTTACGACAACAGTTTTTAAATAACCGTTGTCTATTGGTGTTGCTTACGTGGTAATACACAACAGCGAGCGAGCACGAAAACGAAAACGCCCGCCTTATGTTTGCTTCGCTGGTTGCCAAAAAGAAAAGGGGCGAGGGTTTCAGAGGTGAGAGAGAGAGAGAGGGGGGTGGGTGGGGGGGGGGGGGGGGGGAGGGGAAGGCGATGGCTTCTTCCTTCGACGATGCCTTCATCAGCGGCGACAATGAGGAGGTTTCGACGATGACGACGACGGTTACCTGGGCTACGACCCTTGACTACCGTCGCAGCGTTTTGACGCCTTCTCGTCCGCGTTCTCCCCCTCCGAGGACGTCGGTCTCGATGACCTCGACGATGCGCCCTCCGATGGCGCTTTTGGACTCCACAACGTCCCCGTCCACCACGTCTCGAGCGAAGACGGCGATAGCTTCCCCTCTTCACCCGTGGGTTACAGCTTCCAAGGGGAAGCTCTTCCTTCTGACTTCTCAGACCCGTGCTGGAATCCAACGGGAAGCACTTCTCCTGCCGGAATGGCGTCGATGAGTGCCTCCTTTTACGATATGCTTTGTTGATGCCCTTATTTCTTCAGCATTTTTTTTATATGTTGATTCTGGTGTCTTAAAGTTTTCAACTTTTAGCATATATTCTTGTCTAGAAGTTTGATGCCTTAAGCTCAATTTCCTTTTCCCCATGCATCTTTACCTGTGCTTTATGTTACATGTTGGGGGTTTTTTAATAACATTCAGTATATTTGTGCTCATATTATGTAGGTACACAAGACGGTATTTGTAGTTTTCTTCTTTGGAGAGCAGGCTAAGAGCAAAATACTGAAAATCTGTCAAGCTTTTGGGGCAGGTTGCTATGTTGTACCAGAAGAGAACAACAAACAGAAACAACTAGCGCATGAGGTTTTCTGTTTACTACTCAGTTCATCATGTGATGCCAATGTTTCTTAAGACTCTTTAACTGATCATTTAGACTTCAGTATGTGCACAAGAATTTTCACATTCAGTTATTACCTCGTTTCAGTGATTAAGATTTTATTCTGAAGTTAATTGGGAGTATTATATGAGCTAGCAGATGTTCTACAATTAGGAATTAATTTATGATTATCTTCTGCTTGTTCTCGCTACCATGGCATATCAATACTCTCTAAAATGAATTTCCCCTTTTGTCCTTCTCCACGAAGAAACTGTAGGTTATGCATTCTCTTTTAAGCCTTTTATCTTCTCATTCTCTTAAACTAACATTGTTGTGAAGATATTTTGAAGAGTCAAGTGTTAGATAATTTTTTAAAGTATTGATGCACTATGAAAGAATTTTAAAATAATGGAGAATAATGTATTATATTGTTATAAATACATTGGTTGATGTTTTAATTAAATTATTCATATCTGTATTCTGCTCTTCTCTCAAAAGCTTAGCTTTTCTAGTTGGCTGGTAGTCTTATAATAGATGCCAATCACACTTACTATCACATCCATTTTTGGTATATTATAGAACATTTTGTATCTGCAGCTAAGTCATTTAGCTGTTTGGGTTTTTGGGAACTTGTCACTATGTTTGCGCCTTTGTGGTTGAAGCAGGGGAGTTCACATCATTACTGTGATCCATAAGAAATCCATAATAACTAATTCGGTATTGTGTTTCATTATGCTCATCTAGGTTTCGTTGCGCCTCTCTGAATTTGAAGCAACATTAGATGCTGGAATGCGCCATAGAAATAAGGTGTTGGCTTCAATTGGTTCTCAACTCGGGAATTGGACTATCATGGTATAACTAGTTACTATCTGCTCCTACTGGTTTGATTTGAATATCAGTCTTATTAGTGAAATTTTTTCCAGCAATACATGTACGCATACTAATTTCATATGTACAAGATGCGCACTATTGATTTCATTCTATTTTTAGGTTAAAAAAGAAAAAGCTGTATATGACACATTGAATATGCTTAACTTTGATGTCACAAAAAAGTGCCTTGTTGGAGAAGGATGGTGCCCAACATTTGCTAAACCACAGGTGATAAATTAATTCATTGTATTATTATATTAGGTGAAATTATAGCATATAAAAGTGTTTATATCATGGCAGGAATTGTAGCTATTAGCTAATATGCTGAAAGTCTGTAATCTATTTGTTCAATCTGATAAGTGAATCACTTGCCTTGGACTGCCAACTGGAACTTTGAAGGATATAGCCTACCTTTACTTGATCTTTTGTGATCAGGAAAGTTCCTTTTTGTTATTTACCTAAAGGAAACTCTTAAAATTAAGATTTCCACCTTTGATATTGATACAGCTTTTTGGATCCGGTAAATTGTTTAATATTGGTACAACTTTTTGGATCCTGGCCCACATGGTAATGGTAGATATAGTGAGCATATGATGCCGGAGATTGAGCAGCGGGACTCCAAAAAGGGTTCACAAGTAAGCTTATTTTTCATTTGCAAGTAGCAACAAATGAAGGTGAATTATGTCTTAATAAGAAGGGAGGAGAGAAAGGTGGACTATTGTAGTCCAATGCTAATTTTGCACCTGGTCTTTTCCTAGTAATCATATATATTAAATATGAAAATTTGCATATATATTTATGTGTGTGTATTTATTACATTTGCAAAAAAAATTCTGTTATGATTTGCTGAGTCATACTATATTCCAGTGGTTCTCAATGAAGCGTCAACATGCATTAATGATGATGGCAGACAACCTCTATTTCACAAAGTTTAGAATTTATTACAAGGTTTAAGTTGCCTACCTCTCTATTTCTGCTTTTATATGGGGTTAATGCCCTCAATGGTGGAATAATAGGTAGAAAATTACTTTCATGAAATGGGGTCACGTGTAGTGGTTACTTGTTAGGTGATGCTTTGGTAAACTAGCTTAGTCATTTTATTTTATAGATCAAGATATGATTTAAGTTTTTGTTTTATGCTGTGATTAAATCAATAATTTTGTCATTTGTTTCAAGTTCTATCACTCCAAAGATCGTGAGAATCTTTCAACCACACTTCAAATAATGAAACACAACTGTTGGAGTCTCCTTTGCAACAATAAATCTCAACTTTTTCTTCACTCTAAATTTGACAAAAACCATTTTGATGTAGTCTATCTGTTACCAAAAATTATCAATGGAATGCAGAGATGGAGAAAAGCATGCCAACAAAATGTACAAACAAATTAATGCAAGTGCAGACGATACACAAAGTAAGTTGGTGGAATAATTATTTTGTTATCATTTTTTTCAATTAATTATGTTTTATTCTTTATGATTATATAATTTATGTGTGTTCGCAGTTCACACAAGTGAAGTACTCTCAACAAGAAATTGATGAAGTACGCTCTGAGGTAGCCGAATGCACACAAGATTATATTTATGAATATGTATGTACAAGTTCCTTTTCTTATTATTATTTTTCTACTATTTCCAACAAATTTGGGCCAAATGTTTTATTTTATGCATGACTATTACTTGGAATTGTATTAATCTAATTTGTTTAATATTCTATTGCTGTGTTTATGTGTAGATAACCCTTTTCTGAGTTTTGATATCATTTATAGGCTTAAATTTTATTTTATATTTAATCAAGGCAGTAATCGTTACTAAAAATTCTTAGCATGGCATTAGAATAAAGAATCTTAAAGTTTAGAAAATGAAGAAAAATAACTACCGATAGATACGTAACAATAGTGTTATTGTCTTCTTACATGATAGCTAATATGATTGTTGTTAGCTATCAATGCATATCTGAATGCTGTCGATAAGGTATCACTTGCTGTAAGTGTTTTACAAAAGAACTCTTCTGGTTGCTTGTTTTGTTTCAGACCAATTTCTGATGACAACATTGCATCTCTGGAGTACTATAATATAGTTGTATCATAATTATCTTCTAGAATCTTTTATTATACTAGTTTTAGTTGTGAATGCTCATTTTATATTTCTATTTGTTGTGATAATCATATCCAAGGGAAGGAATCAGCTTATGGTGTAAAGCTAAGGTGCGCGACTCTCTTCATCTGGTTGACTGCACTTGGATGAAGCTAGCTGCTGGGGATATTTTGATGATGTAATTATCTTAGTTTCTGGTACTTCTTGATGTATATGATATTTTGATGATGTTATCTCAATTTGGACTAATACTGGGGATATCTTGATGTATGATATTTGCGGAGTATGATGTATAATATTTGATGATATTTTGATGTATATATGATAGTTTGAAATGTGTTTGCTGAATATTATTTAATTATTAAAATAATTTAATTTTTAAATGGTATTTGTTGTAAATTGTTGGCTACCTCAACCAAAAGACAAAGATTTTTATTTGTTGTCAAACTATTGTTTAAATCACACACAAACAACGGTTTAATACTATTGTTAACCTGTTGTCGATCACATTAAAAGACAACGGTGAAAACCTATTGTTACACTGTTGTTATTGACTATAAACGACAACGATTTGTAACTGTTGATGTAGACCACCCCTTTTAACAACATGGCCTTTAACAACAGTGATTTTCGCCTATGACAACGGTGAACGCCCGTGGTTAATTAACATTTTTCTTCTAGTGATTCTTACAAATTGAAAGTACAGATATAGAATTTAAAAACTGAATTACAACACTTTCGTAAAATGAAACTTTTACCGACGCCCGAGATAGATCAAATTCCAGAGCAGTGGGTCGTCGTCGACGCTAAAATCTTGAAATGGAACTTTGCTGGAGTGCAGCAAGAGAGCGAAAGTGTTTGGAGCGTTAGAAAGAACTGATATTGAAGCCTTGGGGTCGAGCCCCTTTTATAGTGCCCATGGGGGCGCCTGACACGTACCTTAACCTACGAGACCTCAATCCGTAGCTCGGTCAGCGCTTATCCCCTTCGATTCGGCACCTGGTCTGACTGGGGCTCCTGGGACCTCCTGGGCGCCTAGGCTGACCTGGTCCATTGGCTTCGTGGCAGATTTGCTTCGATGACCGCTTTGGCTTTGACCTTGGGCGCCCGAGACCTCCTGGGCACCTAGCCCAGTGTGGTTTCAAAGCAGTCTTGCTTCTTGGCAGTTTTTGGCCTTGACCTTGGGCGCCCTTGACCTCCTAGGCGCCTAGCCTAGTGAACCACCCCACTCCTTTGGGGCGTCTGAGCTGTAGAAACACAATCCTTCGGTTCCTATAACCAAGGTTAGTTCTAAAACAAACCAAGCAAGAGTGTTAGTCATTATTTACAGCCGTAGCTGTCTTGGTTTTGACTTCGGGTCTCCCAAATGGAACCCTAGGTCGAACCGACACCTACTGTTCCCTCGACGGGGAATGCGTCCTCACCTACTCCTCTCAGGAGAGTTTACCTTTTGCCAACCGGCTCCTCCGGTTGGACTTTTGCCCAATCCACCTGACCAGGTCTTCGTGCCCAACTTCCGGTCAGGTCTTCTTGCCCAACTTCCAGTCAGGTCTTCGGTGCCCAGCCCCTTGCCAGGACTTCTTGCCCAGTCCTCGATCAGGACTTCTTTGCCCGACTTCCGGTCAGGTCTTGTTGCCCAGTCCTTGACCAGGACTTCTTTGCCCAGCCCTTTGCCAGGACTTCTTGCCTAGTTTACCTAGGACTTCTTCCTGCACACTCAGTAAATAGGATAGATCACAATAACATCTTAACTTCTGAACCCTTTGCCATTATCAAAACCCAAGTTTGACTTAGGTGCTGCCTGCACCATCACTCCTCTCCCGTTCTCAGCCTCTCCCAAGCCCTAAAATTCCTTCCTAAGCCTTCCTCTAACCCCGATCTACTTCTAGGGTTAGTTAAAACTTCCCTCTTCAAGTCGATTTCTCCACATCATCATCATGAAGAGATTAGGAAAAAGGTATCATTGTTTAAGGTTCAGATTTTCATTTAAATCTTGTTTTGGAACTAATGTGATATTTTGTGTGTGTTTTCTTTGTTATTTTTCCTGTAGGGGGGGGGGGTATCTTGGTATGAATGCATGGGTTTATCACATTGTAGTTTGGCCTCTAAGCGACCACGCGGTGAGGGATCCTCACGCCAGTCAGGAGAGTCTAGGTTTAGGTCAGTGGAATGTAGGAAGAGGTTTGATGATAATGAGTTCATTGTAATGAACTGTCGATACCTTAACAAATCCTACTTCCAAGAAAAATCTCCTTCAATCACCGAAATGATCACGCATTTTAAGAAATTGGTTTACTG
This sequence comes from Boesenbergia rotunda, assembly GCA_024364735.1. NCBI lineage: Eukaryota > Viridiplantae > Streptophyta > Magnoliopsida > Zingiberales > Zingiberaceae > Boesenbergia > Boesenbergia rotunda. The sequence continues at coordinate 14,637 of JAGFNQ010007636.1, read as the reverse complement.
TCAGCATGACATCAAAACTGACTTATTTAAGAAGTTTATGCCAATCTGACCAGCATTGACTCTAATCATCACCTTTATGAGTCCATGGTGGTCGGGGTCACCATTCCTTTCTCACCCATGGTTCTAGCTGGATTTTTAGAGTGTAGGGCATCAGATAATGCCTCTGTTTATTTTGTTGGATCGAGAGAACTGATAGAGGGGGGGGGTGAATATCGGAAATCGTTCGGATTTAGGGAAAGAGAAATTGCACAGCGGAAGATAAAAACAAACACGCGAACACAGTAATTTTTACTTGGTTCGGAGCCTAGGTCGACTTCTACTCCAAGGCCCACGGTCGTTGACCGTTTACTTTGGGCAATTCTATATGGGACGCAATAATAGTTTACAAAGATTGATTTACAAATATAGCACAGTAAACTTAACAATTAAAAAGAAAAACTCTTCTTTTACCGACGTCCGATGTAGGTTGTCTTTTTCGGAGCAGCGGGACGTCGTCGGCTCGAGTTGGGAGTTTTCCGGAGCGAGGCGCGAGAGCAGAAGAGCGTAGAAGCGTTGATTCAAGTGATGCTTTGAAGCCTGGGGTCGAGGGCCTTTTATATAGGGCCTTGGGGGCGCCCGGATCGTCGGGGGCGCCCCCCACGTGTCGGTTGATCCGGCAACTGCTCGGTCAGCTTATGATCCCTTTACCTTCGGGATCAGTTTTGACCGGGGCGCCCGGAGCGCTCGGGGCGCCCAGATTTGACCGGGTCAAAGGTTCATCTGCTGGCTTCGAAGGGAGCTGCTTCGGCAGTTGGTGCTGGGGGCACCCGCAGCATGCGGGGCGCCCGGAGCATGCGGGGCGCCCGGAACATCCGGGGCGCTCCGACAGATAACTGTCAAAGCACGTTTTTGCTCCTGCTGATCTGTGTTCACCTTGGGGGCGCCCGGAACATCCGGGGCACCCTGTTCAGCTTCTGCCTCACTCCTTTGAGGCTCTCTGAGCTGCAGACACTCAGTCCTTCGGTCCTGCATCCAGGGTTAGTCCAAAAAGCAGAAATATATTAATATTTTATACAGCCTTAGCTGTCTTGGTTCTGACTTTGGGTCTCCAAAATGGAGCCCTAGGTCGAACCGACGCCTACTGTTCCCTCTCGACGGGGAACGCGTCCTCACCTACTCCTCTCGGGAGAATGTACCTGATGCCAACTGCTCCTTTGGTTGGACTTTTGCCTAGCGGTCCTTTGCTAGGTCTTGGATACCGAGCTGTCCTTCGGCCGATGCCTAGCAGTCCTTCGCTAGGGCTTCATTCCCAAGCTGTCCTTCGCCTGGTGCCTAGCAGTCCTTCGCTAGGGCTTGGATACTGGCAGTCCTTCGCTAGGTGCCTAGCAGTCCTTCGCTAGGGCTTTGTATCCTGGCAGTCCTTCGCCAGGTGCCTAGCAGTCCTTCGCTAGGGCTTTGTATCCTGGCATTCCTTCGCTAGGTGCCTAGCAGCCCTTCGCTAGGACTTTGTTTCCTGGCAGTCCTTCGCCAGGTGCCTAGCAGCCCTTCGCTAGGACTTTTCCTGAACACTTGAGTAACATCGTTAGATCACCAATAACACTTAACTTTGAATCCTTTGCCAATATCAAAACAAGGTTCGATATGGTGCTTCCTGCACCAACATATTTTCCTACCATTGTTGAGCTACTCTCTCTCCATGATGCCTCCGTTGACCAGATTCATATGCATTATTTTAGGAGACATAGGCATGAGTCAGAGCGTATTTTTGACGCCAAACCCATGAGTCCATTCAGTCATGTCTTGTACAAAATTGTCATTGAATGCATACTGCCCATTGTCACCAAGGGGCGGGTAAGGATTCGACTACCCCACTTGGTGATGATGTATGCTTTAGAGAGGAGGATAGATGTTGATGTCTCCTTGCAAGTGTTCACAGCCATTGTCCATTTTTCCCAGAGTGCTAATGGGAAAATATATATGCCTTTTTGCCACATTTTGATCGAGTTCTTTCACTGTCGGGACGTCCGAGTGTCTAGCGGTCAGGTTAGGCACTTGTCCAAGGATTATGACCAGATCGGTACATGTCAGCTATCCTTGGCAGGCATTGAGAGTCGACAGGGGGCATTTATCTGGAGGGAGCGTATAGAGTCGTCCATCTCGGATGAGGAGCCTGCTGCTAGGGTTACACGCGAGGAGTTCTCTCAGCTCCAGACTGATGTTCACAACATTCGGGAGGACCTCCAGGGTCATCAGTAGCAACAGCTGGGCTTCCAGCAGAGGATTGAGGCGGTGGTTCATGGGTTTACCAGCCGACAGGATGAGATGTATGAGATGCTGCGACAGATGCATCTCTCATATCAGGCCCCACCTCCTCCTCCTCCAGGCGACGACAACATGATCTGATGGGTTGACGCAGCATTTGGAGCAGTCTAGTGTTGAGAGTGTCTATATTTGATGTATTATTATATCTCTCAAACACGTCTTATTCTGAATTTGTATCTTTTGGATGATTTCAGGGTGTTAGCCCTTGCTACTTTCTCATTTTTTTGTTCATGACTGGTTTTATGTGTTTATGTATGATACATTTATGTTCATGCTATATTATGTGATTGTATGTCATGATTTGGTTTTGACTTGTGTTATTGTTTTTATATGATACATTATTTGAGCTCTGTTTGAAACTAGTAAATTGTATTGTTGCTAAGCTATGGTTTCAAGTTAAAAAAAAATCCTTATGTATGCCTTCATGATATATGTTGAAATTATATGATCAAGTTTTTTTAAAAAGAATAAAGGCATAAGGAGGATTTTCATGATTATCTAGGTTTTAGAGGTAAAGAGTGGGAGCTTTGTAAAAATAAGAAATGAATATGAAAAGGGGAGGCTTGAGAATCATTTTATGGGCAAAACCATAGTGAATGGAATTGGCAAACACATAGAAGAATGGATTGAATTGAAAGTTGATACATAAGTGCAAATTTTTGAGCATTTTGAGGTTTGTACCAAAAGTTAAGCACGTTTGGTGTTTTTCATGAACCCATATTTTTCTAGGATAGAGTATATCCTAACAAACGTGTTTGCAAAATTTCACATTTTTTCAGATTTTCTGGAATTTTATACGGTTTCTGAATTTCGGCTGAAAATTCAAAAACTGCCATATCAGTCGACTGCCCAAAGGGGCAGTCGACTGGTAGTTTGGACAGAATGAGTTTTGGTGATTTCTGAGGGGTTTTACAGATATCTGGTTGAGTTCTATTTGGCACCAAGGGTAGGGTTGCTTAGGGCAATCTTTTTGATGGTGTCAAAGGGGGAGAACTTGGGTGTTAAGTTAGGTTTGGGTTGAAACTTAACTTTGATTGATTTGTGAAACCTTGGAGTTAAGTTAGGATAACTTAATCAGTTGTTGTGAGTGGAGTTAAGTTGGGAGAACATAACTTGGGATTAGCAATAAGGATTGAAAATTGGGAGAAAACATAGGTTAAGGGGGAGGTTGCCTCTTGTATGTTATGCGTTGATTTTCAATTGCTTTTACTGTTGCTATTATTGCTATTGTCATTACTACTGTTGTTATGCTTACCTAACTTAATATATTGTCACACATCAAAAAGGGGGAGATTATTGAGGCAATCGGCCCTAAGATGATCTGGAGGATCATGGGGTTTTGATGTGTGTAGGCTATATGGTTAAGTTAGGGTTTATTGTTGTACTAATATGTGTACATGAGTGTGCAGGTGTACAGGTACACATGGACTTGGTTGACATCATCAGGTGAAAGATGGCATGGAGGCAAGCTGGAGGCTTGCGTGCGCATCCGAGGGACCGTGGATAGCAGGGACGATGAGCCGAGGGACGCGGACTTCGAGGCATACGTGAAGGGTGGCATGGAGGCAAACTGGAGATTTGCGTGCGCATCCGAGGGACGAGGTCCGAAGATGAAGAGGGCGTGAAGGCAACAGTCGAGACTGCTGGTGAAGAGTCAACCGGGTTGTGAGGGTCTGAGTATGAGTGTTTGTACTCAAGGGCTAAGCCGGGAGGGTTTGAGTGCGGAGTGAAATGTACTCGGGAATGTAACCCTAGGCTTAGTACTCGGACCAGTCGACTGCTCTGGGAGTAGTCGACTTATGTCGGCTGGAACAAGCTGGCAGATTCGAACGTTGTACGGCAACGGTCGAATCTGTCTGGGACCAATCGACTGTCCAGGGGCAGTCGACTAGTAGCGCTTGTTTCAGATTCGAGCCTTATTTAAAGGGGCTTGTTTCATGCTTTGTTTTCTTGACGAAACTCGCTTGGGTAAAGTGAGTTAGTAGTCTTTTGTGCCCAGATATTGTCAAAGTGATTGTGGCGAGGTTTCTCCACCCACAAGGAGCGACGAGGGCTAGCCGGAGGTTATCCGGGAAGTGATCCACCGATGGATTCTTAAATTAGTCACTCGTCCGGGGTGGATACCAAGTAAATCTGGTTTGTTAGCATTGTTCTCTATTATTAGTTTATTTTTATTTGTATTTCTGCTGTGCAACTAACAACGTCGGTGAAGAGAATTCAACGAAAAATGCTATTCACCCCCCCTCTAGCGAACACAATCGATCGTACACTGAGGTCTCAACCGAACCTATAACTGAACCGAAGCAAGTCGTTGAACCAAACACTGAACCGAACCGTCCAGCCGGACCTGAGGCTAAACCTAGTACTAGAAGAAACAGGAAACCCAGAATCAGTCACCCTTCTGATAAAATTATGGGTTATCCGACTGTTGGTGCAGAAAGCACCCAAGTCGAACCTGAGTTTTGATAATGGAAAAAGGGTTCAAAAGTTAAGTCTTATTTGTTTTCTAACATGCTACTCAAGTGTGCAGGAAAATTCCTAGTGAAGGACTGCTAGGCACCTGGCGAAGGAATGTCAGGACCCAAAGCCCTAGCGAAGGACTGCTAGGTACTGGCGAAGGAATGCTAGGGTTCTGAAGCCCTAGCGAAAGACTGCTAGGCACCAGGCGAAGGACATCTTGGTTCTGAAGCCCTAGCGAAGGACTGCTAGGCACCAGGCGAAGGACAGCTTGGGACTGAAGACCTGGCGAAGGACTGCTAGGCACCAGGCGAAGGACAGCTTGGGACTGAAGACCTGGCGAAGGAATGCTAGGCACCGGGCGAAGGACAACTTGGTATCCAAGACCTGGCGAAGGACCGCTAGGCAAAAGTCCAACCGGAGGAGCTGGTTGGCATCAGGTACATTCTCCCGAGAGGAGTAGGTGAGGACGCGTTCCCCGTCGAGAGGGAATAGTAGGCGTCTGTTCGACCTAGGGCTCCATGTTGGAGACCCAAAGTCAGAACCAAGACAGCTAAGGCTGTATAAACCTAATACTCTATTGCTTGATATTGTTTTGGACTATCCCTGGATGCAGGACCGAAGGAACGTGTGTCTGCAGCTCAGAATGCCCAAAGGAGAGAGGCAAGTAGCTGAGCAGGGCGCCCCCAGTGTCCCAGGCGCCCCCAAGGCCAACACAAAACAAGCAAAGCAACAAGTGCTTCGGCTGCTCACAGGCCGGGGCGCCCCTAGTGCCCAGGGCGCCCCCAACGCCCAGGGCACCCCGGACGTCCAGGGCGCCCCCAGTGCCCAGGGCGCCCCGCGCCTAAGCCAGCGAAGCCGATTAGTCTTATCCAGCCAGAAGCCCGCTGAAAGAGTCAACCAGGGCGCCCCCAGCGTCCCGGGCGCCCCTAGTGTCAAACCTCAGCCCTATTCGAGTGGGATAGAGGTTGACCGAGAGAAAGGGGGATCGCGTGACACGTGGGGGGGCGCCCCCGTCGTCCAGGGCGCCCCGAGGTGCTATAAATAGCACCCAACGCCCAGGTTTCTCAACAGACAAGCTTTCCAACGCATTCACGCTCTTCTACTCCCGCGCTCTACTCCGGAAACCTCCCGACTCGAGATACAAGCGCCGACGACGTCCCTCTGCTTCAAAATAGATTCTACACCGGACGTCGGTAATGAAGAGTTGTCTTTTTCTTACTGCACCTTTATTGTAATCATCTTCTGTAAATTGATTTGCGCGATTATAGTATTGCTCGCAGTAAACGGTCAACGACCGTGAGCCTTGGAGTAGGAGTCGACCTAGGCTCCGAACCAAGTAAAACTACCTGTGTTTGTGATTGGCTTTATTCCGCTGCGTACTTGCTCTAACTTATTAATCCGAACGTTTTACGATATTCACCCCCCCTCTATCGTTTCTCTCGATCCAACAAGTGGTATCAGAGCGGGGAAGTTCAAAGTTGGTGCAACCACCAGTTTGAAAATTTTTCGGATTTGTTTAAAATTTTTTTTAATATTTTTTTAGTTCGAAATTCTTCTAATATTTCTTTTTCGTTCGAATTTCTTCTCGTTGATCGAGGCTGGTGCAACACCCCTCGACAAATATTTTTTTCCTTTATCCCGCACTACTAATCCAAGACCAAGTCTTGGGATATTCTTTTTTTGTGTGTCTAGTTTACATTTCAGATAAAATGGCCATGCAAGAAGGATTCAGCACAGCCAGACCTCCACTTTTCAGTGGAGAAGACTTTTCCTACTGGAAAAGTCGAATGGAGGTCCACCTGAAAACTCAGGTGGACATGTGGATAATCATCCAGTCCGGACTGGAGATTCCAAGAAATGCTGAAGGAGTACCTCAGACTTACACAGAGTGGGACACCGCTCTGAAACGGAAAATTGAAGCGGATGCAAAGGCGACCCAAACCCTCTAATGCGGCTTAACAAAAGAGGAGCTGAACCGGGTGGGTCCCTTCAACAGTGCTAAGGAGCTATGGGGGAAACTGATCAAGCTGCACGAAGGAACATCAGACACTCAGATCAGCAAGAGGGATCCTCTCCTGAACAAGCTGTATACAATTAAAATGACCGACAACGAAACAGCAGCTCAGCTTCACACCCGAATCCAGGAACTGATGAACGGACTACACACCATCGGTCACAAGGTAGAAAACCGTGACTTAATAAGGTACGCTTTAAATGCTTTCCCTAGAAACACCTTGTGGGCATCTATGGTAGATGCATACAAGGTTTCAAGGGACCTTTCAAAAGTTAAATTAGATGAATTGTTCTCTGAATTAGAGTTACACAAACAGACTAACTGCAATTTGGCCGAGAAAGGTATTGCCTTTGTTACAGGTACAACTGGAAGGACAACCAAGAAGAAGCATCAACCTGAACCCGAGTCTAACTCAGACTCAGACTCAGAAGATGAAGAAGGAGATCGACCTAAGCTGGTTCGACTGGCAAGAAACTACTACAAGGAATTGAAGAACCAAACCAACAGAAGGAAAGACAGCCGAAGAAAGGATGAACCAGCTAAACCCGCAAATGAAAAGAACAAGCACAACATAACCTGCTATGAGTGCAAGAAGAAGGGCCACTACAAGACCGAATGCCCCAACGTGAAGGAGACCAAGAATAATAGAAGGAAAAAGGCACTTCAAGCAACGTGGGACGAGTCCTCCTCCGAATAAGAAGAAGAGGTCCCACAATCGAACCTGCTCGCACTAACCGCCTCAGAAGAAGTCGAGACCGAGTCAAAATCAGAACAGGACGACGACAGACTGACCTTTTTAGAGGACGGCGAAATCAAGGTAAGTGGATTTACTAGAAGTCAATTAAATGAATTAATATCTTATCTCTCTCAAGATTTGGCGAAAGCTAAACTCCGAGTCGAATCCCTCCGACAGGAAGTAAAACTCCTGAAAGAGGGAGCTGACCCTAAACCCTTAATTGAGAAGGTTCAAGAAGGAACCTCTACTCAAGTTGAAAAACTTGAGAAAGAGAACTCCTTCCTGAAAACTCAGGTTAAGGATCTAAGATTAGCTTTAGAACGATTCACTTCTGGTTCCAAGGGTCTTGACATGATTCTTGGAAAATAGAAGTCGGTTCTAAATCGATCCGGACTCGGCTATAGAACCAAATCTAGACAAAGATCCTACTTTGCTATACTGAACCAGTCTAGAAATAAAGTTCAGGCATGGGTACCTAAACTGTACCTGAACAAACCAACTGGAACAAATCAATATTGGATCCCCAAGGACAAGATTCACATCTTGCCAAACCATTATCGTGGCTATAGTCCAGGGGGAGCCAAATTGAAAACAATAGTTATTATTAGATAAAATTCAATTCTTGTTTGCAATTTGCCTGTTTGCTTGTTTACTTAATTTCTGCAATTTACCATGCTTAGACTAAGGAATAGTTAGTTTAAGGACTGAACAAACTTAACTGAAATTTGAACAACATAGTATTGGGTGGCGGTGAGATGATAGTACGTTAGGGAAACCAACTCTAACAAGGTCAAGTATACTTGGTCTCTTTAGACTGGTGAAACTAGCCGAAGCTACCGATCCAAAACTCAAACTAGTTAGACCAGAATTTTTCAAAAGATAATTTTGAAAATGAAATTTCATTAAAAGGCTTTGTCAAGGAAAGGGTTGATGATCCAATAAGGCTACGGCCAAAGAAGGCCTAGTGCCTCGCCAAGACCTGGAAGCCAACTTTTGAAATTCAAATTCAAATTATTCTTTGTCAAATTCAAATCTAACACATATTTTCAGTTACTTGTAGATTCAAATTTTCCTTTCAAAATAAATTCAATTGTTTACAAAATTAATTAAGTTTTTCAAAAATAAATCATGTTTTTCAAAATTCTATCTACCAAAACCTGTCTCACAAAACCTATAAGGCTAACGTGATTGCTAACCCTAGATTGGGTGAGACAGACTAGGTTGTGAAAGTCAATTTAAGCTATTCCTAATTCTAATTGGATCTAAATCAACAAAACTCTTTATGTGTAGGAACATAAAGATTTGGACCAATGGATGCTGGATAGAGGTTGCTCTAGACACATGGCTGGAGATAAATTGAAATTCACCAAACTCAAGTTTAAGAACCTAGGCTCAGTGGCATTTGGCAACAATGCTACACTAAAGGTAATTGGGTAAGGTAATATTGAACTTAAGTCTGACTTTATTATTAAGAAAGTACTCATGGTTGAACAATTCAATTTTAACTTGCTTAGCATAAGTCAGTTGTGTGACTCTGGTTATATAGTTACCTTTAACAATTCTAACTGCCTAATTAGAAACGTACAAGACTCAGAAAGCATGCTTAAGGGCACTAGGAAAAATAATGTTTACACTATAAACCTTCCCCTAGTACCTAAATGCATGTTAACCCAGTTAGAACAATCAAACCTCTGGCATAGGAGACTAGGTCACACCAACCTAAGAACTATTTCAAAAATCACCCAACTTGGCTTAATTAAAGGTATTCCCAAGATTAAAAATCATGAAAACCTAATCTGTGAATCTTGCAATCAAGGTAAACAAACCAGATCTAATCACAAACTAATTCAATCTGATCTAACTCAAACCACACTTGAGTTCCTGCACCTTGACCTATTTGATTCACACGGAGCCAAGTCACTAAGCGGAAATCGGTACTGCTTAGTAATAGTGGATGATTACTCTAGGTTTACCTGGGTTAGGTTTCTAAAGACCAAAGATGAAACCCTAAATCTTTTTAATGAATTCTGTAAGTTAATTGAAAATCAAAACGATACTAAAATCAAAAGACTTAGGAGTGACCATGGGGGAGAATTTGAAAATCAACGGTTCGAGGAATTTTGTAAGATAAATGGATATATACATGAATTTTCATGTCCTAGAACCCCCCAACAGAATGGGATAGTCGAAAGAAAAAATAGAACTCTACAGGAAGCCGCTAGGGCTATGCTCAATAAATTTAACTTAGCCAACCAATATTAGGCAGAAGCAATTAGTACGGCTTGCTAAATCCAAAATAGGGTCCTGATTAACAAGAGACACAACAAAACACCCTATGAACTATATTACCATAGACTTCCAAATCTACACTACCTAAGAGTCTTTGGATGCAAGGTCCATATCCTAAACACCAAAGACTACTTAGGAAAATTCCAATCTAAGTCAATCCCAGGTATCTTCCTAGGATATTCAACAACAAGTAGAGCCTATAGGGTTTACAACAACCAAACCAACAAAATCGAAGAAACAACCAACCTAATATTTGATGAAGAAATTAACTCAAATCCAAATCTAACTTTATCAAATACTGATAAAGAAGATAATCAACAAATTGTTGAACCCTTAATTGAACCAATAAACGAACTAACTATTGAACCAACTAGTGAGTCAAATGAACCAATTATTGAACCAATAATTGAACCAGCTCAAAGAAGTGAATCACATACTGAACCAAACCGACCAGCCGGACCTGAGGCTGAACCAAGTTCTAGAAAAACCAAGAAACCCAGACTTAGTCACCCAACCGATCAAATTGTGGGTGATCCAACTCTAGGAGTCAGGACTAGATCTTCCTATAGAAACCTTAGTCAAAGAGCAATGATTTCAAAAATAGAACCTAAGACTATAGATGAAGCCCTACCTGATCCTGATTGGATCATAGCTATGCAAGAAGAATTAGCCCAATTTGAGAGGAACCAAGTCTGGGAACTAGTACCTAAACCTGAAGGTAAATCCATCATTGACACTAAGTGGGTCTTTAGGAATAAGCTAAATGATCAAGGAAAAATAGTTAGAAACAAAGCCCGCTTAGTAGCAAAGGAGTTCAGCCAAGTAGAAGGGTTAGATTACGACGAAACATATGCCCTAGTAGCTAGACTTGAGTCCATTAGGATGTTATTAGCCTTTGCATCCCATAAAGGATTTAAGTTATACCAAATGGATGTAAAGTCAGCCTTTCTAAATGGATTCATTAAAGAAGAAGTTTACGTAGGGCAACCCCCTGGGTTTGAGGACTTAGAAAGACCGGACCACGTTTACAAACTTACGAAAGTACTATATGGACTAAAATAAGCACCTAGGGCCTGGTATGAACTGTTAGTAATATGAGAGAAGTGTCCTAAGGCAATCGCCTTATGATTGTAAACATTTATTCTAATAAATGATAATTCACTATTTGAGTATACATGTTTGTGTATTTGATTGAGATCTTAAACTCATCTACTGAATGTCCGCAATACAATTCACAGCATAAGAGAATTTGTGATGGGATCACAACTAGTGATTATCTCTAAATGTGCAATTGTGAAGTATTGAAATTATCCGGACACTATCAATTCTGTTGAGACTAGCATGGGTTATTCTCTAATCAGCTGATTCTCACTGGCTGGTGACATTGGGATGTCCAGAGATAAACATGGATGCTAGTTAAGGGAACTAGTTCATTGGAGCGACTAGCTGTAAGACTTCATATGGGAATCTACATGTAGATATGTCAATGAAGTTCTTACTGCAGCTTAAGTGCGATGTTCCTTTGACTTGCGGTGTTCAAGTCATCTTGGTCATGGAGACTTATACTTTAACATCTTAAGCAAGCATCTCCAAGGAGGTGTGGACCCAGGATGATTGGGTATAAGCCGAAGTGCCCGAAGATGTTTGAACAGTCTACAAAGGATTCACCACTCCTTGCGAGGAGATGTATAGCCAGGCCTATCGTCGGATTGTTACTCAAAACCTCTGGCCAGAGTATATCATGTTTAGAGTGCGAGTCTCTTAAATACATGAGAGTAATTAGAAATCCAAAGGACAAGAAAGACACTACTTGGGCTAGGTGTGACGTAGTCAGCCTAGTGGGGACTGACACAAATAGACCGTGTCCTGAACCAAGTGGGTATAAGATGGTGAACGGAATGGGGCACGATTCATTAGAGCTGCTGAAGGGTTTCGAAATTACTTCTGAGGTCAAACCGTTGATATTTCGATTAATTGGGGATCATGATGTACTACTAGGTGCCACTCATGATCGTTCTATAATTAATGGGTTAATTATAGACGGCCAACATAAATTGAAAGTCTATTTAGTCACACGCACTACGAGTAATCCGAGGGATTTAAAATGAGTTGAAAATTGGATTTTCTGATCAAGAGAAATAAGTCGAATCTGAGTTAATCAGAGGCGCAATGGAAGCTAAAATTGGCTAAGTCTTTTGAAGGCTTGTCGAGCGAATTAAATGAGTTTAATTCGCGATTGGTGGGGCTTGAAGTGGCCGGCCAAAGAGGGTGCCCACCCTCTTTGGTTTGGCCGGCCACATTAAAGGGAGAAAACCATTTTATTTGGTTTAATTAATAAAATAGATCTAGCATGATTTATTTTATAAATTATGGATAAATAAATTTGTATAAAGAAATTTATATAAATAAATTTATAGAAATTTATTCTTTTATGGAACTTAAAATAATCCATGAATTGGTTTATTTTAATTTTATAAAATCAATTATGAATTGATTTTTCCATAATAAGAAAGTTTATAAATTTCTTATAAAATTTATTCCATAATTTAAAGGAGAGAGAAGAATTTGTTTTATTATAAATTAGTTATAATAAAACTAGGCATAACGGAATAAGTCATAAGAAATTTTATAAGATAAAATTCTTATAACTAATTCCGTTAATTCCGTTAAGAGGAGACTTGGCAAGGGAGAAGCAACTATATAAGGAACCAAAGGGAAGCCTTTAATTCCTAATCAATAATTGATAGAGCTAATCTCTCCCTCTCTCTCTTTTATTCTTCTCTTCTCCTTCTCTCTTTCCCTTAGGGCCGGTACTCTTCACCAACCCTAGGGCCGGCACACACCAACCCTAGGGTCGGCGCAATTTCATCCCTAGGTGGTTGCCGTGAGCTACCAAGAAGAAGGAGAAGCCAACCAAGAAGAAGAAGAAGCGGATCACATCTCCTTCCTTCTCGGAATTCGATTCCGTTTCTTGGGTGGTTAGTTTCCTATCTTTTCTCTTGATCTTATAGTTGTGCCTTTAGAGAATCTAGTAGTTCTCGTCGGCACAAAACTCATGACTTTGCGAAGTCATCCCGAAGAGAACTCGGTGTGGACGTGAATAGAGGCGGAGCTTCCAAGGGACGCTACGGTTGGATCTCGTCCTTTACTTCGAGTTACGAGAGGTATAAAGTAAATTAGTTTATTTTTCCGCAAAGTTTTAATTTATGATTATGTCAACACATCATAAGGTTGCATGCTAGATACGTGGTTAAAATAATTTAGGAAATTATTTTATGCTAACTCTTCCGCTGCATGTAAAAATTTAAAATTTTACGAACCCGTATCCTTGTCGACATGCACCCGGTCCCAACAGTGGTATCAGAGCCGGTTAGTGTTCGACATAATCATATAATTGTTTTGCGGAACACTTTGTCATGATCTCAATTTTGGAAAAATTTTCAATTATGGAAACTTTCCAATTATGATAAATTTTAGATTTAGGAATTTCAAAGTTTGGAAATCCTCATGAAATTTCACAAACTTTTGAAATTTTCTAGTTTCTGAAATTTTATAATAATTGTGAAAACTTCCCATCTTTGGAAACTTTCCAATTTTGGAAATTTTTCTAATTTTAGAAATTTTTCAATTTTGGAAATATGTAAGTTTTCTTTGTATCAGAAACTTACAACCATTCTGAAAATCTATTTTGAAACCTCGCAATTTCGGGCACTTTCTTTTGAGAAAGTCTAGACAAATTTATGGATAATTAGTTGACAATTTTAAATTCGAATTGGCTTTAAATTATTAACAAAATTTTTTATTTTGGATTGAGCCTCGGGGAGCCGTCCAATTTAAAGTTAGTTGTTGTAATTTAATTTCCCAATTTTGAATGAAATTGTCATTTTTGATTTGGTTGCGTTTCCGAAACGGACCAAATTGGATTTACGACAAATTACTTTTCTTTGGGTATCTGAGCCTCGGGGAGCCACCCTTAGAAAACGATTTGTTGTAATTAATTAAATCCATGAATAAAACATGATTTAAGAGGTGATGCTCTTACATGTTGTTGTCTCCAAAATTAATTAGGAAAATGGTTTCCTATAGAGTTTTCTTAATTGAGATTTTCATGAAAATAATATGTCGTTGAATTAAGGGAATTGCCTCTTAATTTAATAAGATTTGATTTAGAGAAATCAAAGTCATAAACATATTATTTCCAAAATTGATTATGACAATTTAGGAAATTATTTCCCAAAATAATTCCTTTAATAAAGTATGAAATTAGAATGAGGAAATCTGGTTCCTAATTCAATACATGAGACTTGATAAATTAAGTCACATACATACTTTATTAAGGAAATCGTTAGTCATGACATAATCATATGTCATGAATGTGCTTAAGAAAGATGAGACCCAAAACCCCTTACAAAATATTAAGGCTAACACCTTCCATTAATATGGTAAGAACCGGAGTTTTGTTTCTCGTTTGGGTTGATGGACACATCCATGCCCGACTTAAACCTCAACATGTTCAAACTATGAAATTAGTTTATGAATAATATAGTTGGAGTCAGAGGTCAATCCTTAGTTTTGGTTGTTGGACACATCCAAGTCTGACTAAACGGTTGAATGAGCTCCAACCATATTAAAACTATTTCTTGATTAATGGGTCAGCCTTAAGCTTGGAGCATCGATTTGTTGTGCCACAGCCAAGGTCGATGTAAAGAGAGGTGCAGTTGGGTGCTATGTATAATGTTACATACTTGTTAATGAGTTAACAACCCAATGATTTATGCAAACATTCAATTAGTTGATAGCATAAAGTGATAGTTACATATATGTGATATGTAATCGG
>JAGFNQ010007635.1:67899-96816 GCA_024364735.1 Boesenbergia rotunda | reverse complement strand
CATGTCCATCAAGGTTCGGTTGCGCCTCTCAGATACACCATTATGCTGTGGTGTATATGGCGGAGTCCATTGGGATAATATCCCATTGTCCCTTAGATAATCTTGAAACTCTGACTTAAGTATTCACCACCCCGATCGGAATCGAAGTATTTTAATACTTTTGCCAAGCTGTTTCTCTACTTCATTTCTGAACTCTTTGAATTTCTCAAAGGCTTCAGATTTGTGTTTCATCAAGAACACGTACCCGAATCGTGAGCGATCATCGATAAAGGTGATGAAGTAGCTATAGCCTCCTTGTGCAAGAGTTGACATTGGTCCACATAATCAGTATGTATTAGACCAAGCAATTCTCCCACTGGATTACCTTTTCCTGTAAAGGGTAATTTGGTCATCTTGCCTTTTAAGCACGATTCGCATGTATCAAATGAATCGGGTTCAAATGATTCCAAAATTCACATCGGTGCAATTCGGTCATGCGTTTCTTACTTACATGGCCAAGACGCCAATGCCAAGTGTAGGAGTCTATTCGATTATCTATTCGAGCACGTTTGTTGCTAACTTCGATATTGAAAATGTCACTGGATAAATCTAACGTGTAGATGCCATTGCACAAAGTTTCATTCCCATATAGAACACCATTTAAAGTTATGTAACAACAATTGTTACTAAAAGTCAAATGCTAACCTTTTTCATTCAAACATGAAATAGATACAATGTTCTTTATTAACGAAGGAACGAAATAACAATTATCTAGTTCTAAGATACGTCCAGTCGGGAGCTTTAGCAAGTATGTTCCGATGGCAACAGCAGCAATCTTTGCTCCATTTCCAACTCGCAAATCTGCTTCTCCCTTGACGAGTCTTCTTCTATTCCTTAGCCCTGTATGTCATTACATATATGTGAGCTGCACCCCAGTATCAAGTACCCAGGTATTTGAGGAAATAGAGTGACATTCAATAACGAAGATACCTGAAGAGGACGGGGCATCGGATGCCTTCTTCTTCAAGGACTCAAGATAAACTTTGCAATTTCTTCGCCAGTGACCCTCTTTGCCACAATGATGGCAAGTGCCTTTTGGTTTCTTTTCAGTCTTTTTAGCCTTTTTCTTCTTTCCCTTATTCTGTTCTTTGACCTTCCTCTTAGAACCTTTCTTCGAGGAACCAACTAATAGAACTGTCTTTTGTTCCTGCTTTACAGAAGGCTCTACAGACTTCAGCAGGTTGACTAACTCAGGAATGGTAGTTTCCAGCTTGTTCATCCGATAGTTCATCACAAATTGCGAATAACTTTTGGGCAAACAACTCAGAATTAAGTCAATACTTAGTTCATGATCCATTGCAAAACCGAGTGTGTTTAGTCGCTCAATGTACCCCAACATCTTTAGGACAAACTGCGAGGCGGAAGTGCCTTCCTACATCTTAGTTGTGAAGAGGAGTCTGGAGACTTCGAACCTTTCGGATCTCGCCTGCTCTTCAAACAACTCATTAAGATGGAAGATGATGGTATAAGCATCCATATGCTCATGCTGCTTTTGCAGCTCAGGTATCATAGAGGCTAGCATGATGCAACTTGCAAGTTCAGAATCGGTCACATGTTTCTGATAGGCCACCAATTGGTCTGGAGTTGCATCTGCTGGAGGATTTGAGGGAAGTAGATTTTCAAGGACATAAGCAATCTTCTCTGCCTTGAGGACTATCCTCAGGTTTCGAAGCCAGTCCATGAAGTTAGGCCCAGTTAATTTGTTGGTGTCCAAGATGGAACGCAAATTCAGAGAAGACATGATCGAGTGATTAACCTAGAAATACAAATTGAGATTATGTGAGAAGATTTATTAAAGAATGTATCAACATACATAAATTAAATCCTATTTATTTTACGAATTGAGTCACCCTTATTATCAATTCGGGAGATCGTAGGAACATCTCCAAATAGGTTGATATCCAACCATAGATAAGAACAACCATGGCTGTGGCCATCAAGTTCTTCTTAGCTATGAAGGTAGGTAATTATACCGATTACACATCACATATATGTAACTATCACATTATGCTATCAACTAATTGAATGTTTGCATAAATCATTGGGTTGTTAACTCATTAACAAGTATGTATCATTATACATAGCACCCAACTGCACCTCTCTTTGCATCGACCTTGGCTGTGGCACAACAAATCGATGCTCCAAGCTTAAGGCTGACCCATTAATCAAGAAATAGTTTTAACATGGTTGGAGCTCATTCAACCGCTTAGTCAGGCTTGGATGTGTCCAACAACCAAAACTAATGATTGACCTCTGACTCGAACTATATTATTCATAAACTAATTCCATGGTTTGAACATGTTGAGGTTCAAGTCGGGCATGGATGTGTCCATCAACCCAAGCGAGAAACAAAACTCCGATTCTAACCATATTAATGGAAGGTGTTGGCCTTAATATTTTGTAAGGGGTTTTGGGTCTCATTCTCTTTAAGCACATTCATGACATAAAATTATGTCATGACTAACGATTTCCTTAATAAAGTATGTATGTGACTTAATTTATCAAGTCTCATGAATTAAATTAGGAACCGGATTTCCTAATCATAATTTCATACTTTATTAAAGGAATTGTTTTGGGAAACAATTTCCTAAATTGTCATAATTAATTTCGGAAATAATATGTTCAAGACTTTGATTTCTCTAAATCAAATCTTTTAAATTAAGAGACAAATCCCTTAATTCAACTACATATTATTTTCATGAAAATCTCATTTAAGAAACTCTATAGGAAACCATTTTCCTAATTAATTTTGGAGACAACAATATGTAAGAGCATCACCTCTTAAACATATTTTATTCATGGATTTAATTAATTACAACAAATTGTTTTCTAAGGGTGGCTCCCCGAGGCTCAGATACCCAAGAAAAGTAATGTGTTGTAAATCCAATTGGACGGCTCCCCGAGGCTCAATCCAATCAAACATGACAATTTCAATTAAAAATTGGGAAATTAAATTACAACAACTAACTTTAAATTGGACGGCTCCCCGAGGCTCAATCCAAAATAAAGAATTTTGTTGTCAATTTAAAAACCAATTCAAATTTAATTGTCAATTAACTGTCCATGAATTTGTCTAGACTTTCTTAAAAGAAAGTGCCCAAAATTGCGAGATTTCGAAAATTGATTTTCAGAATAATTGTAAGTTTCTGGTACAAAGGAAACTTACATATTTCCAAAATTGGAAAATTTCTAAAATAGAAAAATTTCCAAAATTGGAAAGTTTCCAAATATGGGAAAATTTCAAAATTATTATAAAATTTCAGAAAATAGAAAATTTCAAACGTTTGCGAAATTTCATGAGGATTTCCAAACTTTGAAATTCCTAAATCTAAAATTTATTATAATTTGAAAGTTTCCATAATTGAAAAATTTTTCCGAAATTGAGATCATGACAAAGTTTTCCACAAAACAATTATTTGATTAAGTCGAACACTAACCGGCTCTGATACCACTGTTGGGACCGGGTGCATGTCGACAAGGATACGAGTTCGTAAAATTTAAAATTTTTACGTGCAGCGGAAGAGTTTGCATAAAATAATTTCCTAAATTATTTTAACTTCGTATCTAGCATGCAACCTTATAGTGTATCGACATAATCATGAAATAAAAGTTTGCGAAAAGTAAACTAATTTACCAAGTACCTCGCGTAACTCGAAGTAAGGGACGAGATCCAACCGTAGCGTCCCTTGGAAGCTTCGCCTCTATTCGCGTCCACGCCGAGTTCTCTTCGGGATGACTTCACAAAGTCACGAGTTTTGTGCCGACGAGAACTACTAGATTCTCGGAAGGCACAACTAGAAGGACAAGAGAAATAATGGAAAAACTAACCGATGAAATAACGGAATCAAATTCCGAGAAGAGAGGAGTCGCTATCCGCTTCTTCTTCTTCGTCTTCGGGTTCTTCTCCTTCTTGAAACCTCACGGCAAACACCCTTGTTGGTGTTGTGGTTGGGCGCCGGCCCTAGAGAGGCTAGGGTGCGCCGGCCCTAAGGGAGGAAGAAGAGGTGGAGGAGAGGAGATTAAGAGAAAGAGAGAGGGAGTAATTAATCTCTTAATTGTCTGGAATAAGGGCTAGCCTTTGGTTCCTTTATATAGTAGCAACTCCTTTGCTAAGTCTCCCTCTAAACCGAATTAACGAATTAACGGAATTAGTTATAAGAAATTTATCTTATAAATTTTCTTATTGCTTATTCCGTTTAAGCCTAGTCTTATTATAAACAATTTATAATAAAACAAATTAGTTATCATAAGAGATTTATCCTATAAATTCTCTTATGAATTTTATTATAACTAACTTTATAATAAAACTAATTATTTATCATAAGAAATTTATCCTATAAATTCTTATGAATTAATTCCGTTTAAACCAAGTCTTTATTATAAACTAATTTATAATAAAAACTAATTCTTCTTCTCTTTAAATTATAGAATAAATTTTATAAGAAATTTATAAACTTTCTTATTATGGAAAAATCAATTCATAATTGATTTTATAAAATTAAAATAAACCCAATTCATGGATTATTTTAATCTTCCATAAAAGAATAAATTTCTATAAATTTTATTTATATAAATTTCTTTATACAAATTTATTTATCCATAATTTATAAAATAAATCGTACTAGATTTATTTAATTAATTAAACCAATTAAATTGGTTTATTCTCCTCTATTTGGCCGGCCACCAAAGAAGGGTTTGGCACCCTCTTTGGCCGGCCAAACCAACCCGGACCGCCGCGAATTAAACTCATTTAATTCGCCCAAAAAGCCTTCAAAAGACTTAGCCATTTTTAGCTTCCATCGCGCCTCTGACTAACTCAGATTCAACTTATTTCTCTTGATCAGAAAATCCAATTTTCAACTCGTTTTAAATCCCTCGGATTACTCGTAGTGCGTGTGACTAAATAGGCTTTCGATTTATGTTGGCCGTCTATAATTAACTGATTATAGAACGATCATGAGTGCACCTAGTAGTACATCATGATCCCCAATTAATCGAAAGATCAACGGTTTGACCTCAGAAGAAATTATTCTGAAACCCTTCAGCAGCTCTAATGAATCGTGCCCCATTCCCTTCACCACCTTATACCCACTTGGTTCAGGACACGGTCAATGGTGTCAGTCCCCACTAGGCTGACTACGTCACACCTAGCCCAAGTAATGTCTTACTCGTCCTTTGGATTTCTAATTACTCTCATTATTTTAGAGACTCTCACTCTAAACATGATATGCTCTGGCCAGAGGCTTTGAGTAACAATCCGACGATAGGCCTGGGTATACATCTCCTCGCAAGGAGTGGTGAATTCTTTGTAGGCTGTTCAAACATCTTCGGGCACTTCGGCTTACACCCGATCATCCTGGGTCCACACCTCCTTGGAGATGCTTGCTTAAGATGTCAAAGTATAAGTCTCCATGACCAAGATGACTTGAACACCGCAAGTCAAAGGAACATCGCACTTAAGCCGCAGTAAGATCTTCATTGACATATCTACATGTAGATTCCCATATGAAGTCTTACAGCTAGTCACTCCAATGAACTAGTTCCCTTAACTAGCATCCATGTTTATCTCCGAACATCCCAATGTCACCAGCCAGTGAGAATCAACTGATTAGAGAATAACCCATGCTAGTCTCAACAGAATTGATAGTGTCCGTTTTTATCAATTCATCGACTAGGGATATTTTCAATACTTCACATTTGCGCATTTAGAGATAATCACTAGTTGTGATCTCATCACAAATTCTCTTATGCTGTGAGTTGTATTGCGGACATTCAGTAGATGAGTTTAAGATCCCAATCAAATACACAAGCATGTATACTCAAATAGTGAATTATCATTTATTAATATAAATGTTTTACAATCATAAGGCGATTACCTTAGGACACTTCTCTCATATCACTAACACTGCATTGATTCGATACGGAAAGACCATCTCCTTCATTCTCCCAGGAAGGAGAGGAGTCAGTAGGCAGCTACAGCTAAGCCAGCAGTTTCAGTTAGGGTGCTCTTCCTTACTATTGGAAAGCGAACTAGCCCAGGTAGTCAGTCCAGTCAGCGAGCCGAGGGTCCTTCGGACAGGAAGAAGCGGGCTTTTGAATGTGGGTGCTGTTGGGTTCAGCTAGCAGAGGGGATATCGGAGCTAGGGAATAGACTTTGTGATTGCTCGCGGAAGAGAAAGGTCGACCATCCATTTTTTCTTCTTTTCTCCTTGACTTCCTCTGAAAGCCAGTAAAGTCTAATAAGGAGATGCCTGAGCCCGATGAGCATGAGAAATTCTCTGTCTTTG
The DNA here is from genome assembly GCA_024364735.1 of Boesenbergia rotunda. NCBI lineage: Eukaryota > Viridiplantae > Streptophyta > Magnoliopsida > Zingiberales > Zingiberaceae > Boesenbergia > Boesenbergia rotunda. The sequence continues at coordinate 90,490 of JAGFNQ010007635.1, read as the reverse complement.
AGTCGAGCCCGGAAAGCGTGAGAAATTTCTTCATCCGCGCTAAGCCTGAACTTCCTTTTTGGTCACAGGATTTTATACTAAAAGCAGCAAGCAAGAATAACTCCAAGCCTTAGGTTAGTTAGCGTGCAACCGCTTTTATAGCAGGGTGGAAAAAATTCAGACTTGTAGGAAGGGATCTCCCGGAGCGCTTCTACTAGAGCTTCTTGAGTTAGCCTAGCTGCTGGAGCTAGAGATAAGTAAGCATGGATCAGAGTTGAAAGAACTGAACCTGGAATAGAATGAAGACCCGGCTTCCGGCTTTTTGAACTCCATTTCCCGAAGAAGAATTCCACTCGTAGACGTCAGGAGTTGCCTTTACAGAAGGATGGTTGTTTGCGGCGAAAGAATCTTACCAACCTTCAAAGGTCAATATCAGCAAATGACGAAAGCCCGGGAAATGGGCCTTTTTCCATGACATGATTCGGTGTGTGTATTCAATTACAGCGGATGCTTTGGTAGATGTCTTTTCCATTCTATAACGGGGATCCATTCTAGACTTGAGGCTGCTAATAGTTCTCCTTCTACTTCCGAAATCAAGGGAAATTCCCGGATCAGCCAAAAGAGGAGATTCTCCTTCTGTAAGCTTCTTTCGTGATTGGCTTGTTCAAGACTTCTTTCGAGATCTGCTTTATCAGATCTTATATCTTTCCAGTTCATCCAATCTATAGAGTTAGACCGTGGAAAAGAAGTGGATTTCCCATACCTATCATAGGGAGATCTAAATCAGGGACCAATAATCCCCAAATCTGCTTATTCTAACTTCACAATTGGACTAGACACAAATTGCACCATTAGAGCTCCCTTCCCTTTTGAAGAATCAAATTCCATCCAGACATAGGGTTTGGCTACCAAGTTGGAGCACAAAGGGTCATCACTTAAGATTCAAAAAAAGGCTATTTCTTGATCTTCAGGATGGGCTGCTTGTCGATTATATAAAAAATGTAAGATGCACTTCTCATGATGTCTCTATCTGCTAAGTCATCCCGTCCCATAGTGTACGCTCACTTCTTGCAGGTTAGCCCACTCTAAGACGAGTGAGGCTTTCGCTTGACTTATCAGAAGAGGATGAAATCCAGCCATTGGTGCCTACGGTTAGAGCGCACGGATCAGTAGCCGAATCACCCACCCTCCTCCTCTGCTAGCCCTGAAAAAAGAGTATAATACTATACTCGAAAGGGACTGAAGTCCGGGCCTAGCTCCGCAGATGTTGAAGGAAAAAGGGCTGCTTGAAAGCTTTCACGTGAATAATAAGTCACAGAAAGAATATAATATAAGTAAGGAGAAAGTCATTAATATGAAAAACGACTCAAATCCGCCCTTATTATTACAGTAGGAGTTGTTCTTGAGTCCTGAGTTAGGGAGTTCGGCTGGCATATACCGTAGTAGTGGAGGAGTTACTGAGTTAGAGGGAAAGGGATGCTTATGATAGCCTTACCAACTTCAAATTATCTAGTATTCTCTAGTTGCTGTTTAACAGAAAGCTTTCCCTCAGAACCTCCAGATGAGGCCGCCATCTCCAGGCTATTCTTGAGTCCCGGACTCATAAAGGGCAAGCACGAACGTATAAGAGGCTTACAGAGTTAGCTTTCTCTCTAATAGTCATACTAGTCTGATATCAAGGAATTAGTAGCTTACAATTCAACTACAGGTGAAAGCATTCCCTCATCAGTCTCAGGATTGGACTAAGAATCTAAGGCACAGATGAAACTAGCCAATCAAAGAACAGTCAATTCCTCCGCTACTGCTATTGAATATAGAGTGGAATTGTAAGTCACTATCGAATTGTAAGATGCTACTAGAGAATCTCCTAATTGAAAAGCAAAGTAAAGAGAAACATTACTAGCAGATAGGGATGGAGAAGAATTAGTTCTAAGTTAGAGTTCTTTGCTTCCTATTCTACCTAAGCCTTAAGGCAGGGAAGTGAAGAAAGTGATTTTGGGGAGCACTTTCCGATTAGAATATACTATTATACTACTTAAATGAAAGTGATTTTGTCTCAGGCAACCCGTAAGAGGAGGATCCCAAGAAATGGAATTCAATAGTAGCACTTTAGCTAGTAGCATCAAGCTAAGCCTTTACAAAGGCAACTCCTCTTTCTCTTGCTTAAAGCATGCCATCGGAAGTCAATGAATTAGTTGATCTTCCAACAACTGTCAATGAAACTCCAGGTAAAGAAGCATCAACAGTAGCAGTTCTTGGCCTAGTTGCTGTAGCAGAAACTCAATCAACAGTTGCTTTAGTCAATGAATTAGTAGCTGTTAATTATATAGTGACTTACAATTCAATAGTTCTAATTAACTTTAAAGGAGAGAGTGATCCCCTAGTCGGGGAGCAGGAACGAATATAGAATGGAGTTAGGAGTTGAATCCGCCTCTTCAACTGCTACTCCTTCCCTTGGCAAGCTTTCTGCTTCGATGGAATGCTTTCAGCTATTAGATCTCCTGCTATATCACTTCAGATGGAACTAGAGCTGCTACTGCCTGTACTTTCTGAGTCCAGGAACTCAAAGGTAAGCTTGAAGCTACTAGCTCAAGTCCTACTATTTCTATGGCCCCGGAATGGTTGAATTGGAAGTTCCAGGTCTTGGAATCGGGCTAGGAGCAGCTATTGAATTAACAGGACTTGACGGACCCTAGCCTATTGAAGTACTGAAGAGTGGAATATGTAGATAAGTTTACTTTTAAGCTATGGAATAAATTACATTTAGCAGATAAACCTATAGAATTAACAGAAGAAGGAATGCTTGAAGCAAGATCAACTAGTTCATTGTAAGGTCTTGGACGAACAAGAGCAGGAGGATCCGCTACTAGAGATTCTCTTTCACCTGTAGCTGATGGAAAGGTTGAAGCTATTAGATCTCCAGCTGAAGATGGAACTACTAAAAGAAGTCAAACCTGATATTGATAACTACTATTCATTTACAACTATCAGAAGTCATATCAACATTTAAACCTATAAATAGGCTGAAAGTCTTTGGTTCGCAACTATGACTATTTCTTAAAGTCATTTTGTGAGCTACTATGTACTTTCTTTCTCACTATACCCTCGTGAGATTTTCCTTTAATTACCAGAAGAGGATATGAAAGTACGTACTTCTTGTTTAGTAGTAGCAGTAGCTGGAAATGGAACTACAGGATATTCAACTCCGGGCGTCGAAGCAGAAACTCCTCTAAATGAAACTCCCGCTAATGCAAATGAATCCGCTAGAGAGTGGAATTGTAAGTAGTAAATGTCATTTTCCTCTACTAAAGCCTCAACAGCAACTGCAACTATTGAATAAGCAGCTACTAATGCTACTATTGAACCTGATTAGACTAATGATGTTACTTCCGATGTATCGGATGATTCCACTAGCCAATCATTGAAGCAGTTCCTATCTGTTAATTCTACTACACTACGGGAAACCAAACGAGTTGAAGCTAGTAGCCTTAGAAAAAAATCCTTTTAATTAAATAGTAGGACTTGAGGCAGATTCAACTACTCCGTAAGGGGCCGCAACTTTCGCTACTATGACGATATACAGGGTCCTTTGGAGGCTGGGCATGATGCCTTTCCATCGGATGGCAGATTTCCATCCAGGTTGTCATTTTATTGTAAATGTCATTTTGCAGATGCGGAACTTTTCATTCAAGTCTTCCTATTCCTAGCCTAGCAGAGAGGAAGCTACCCCCATTCGTTCCCTGGGTGATGGAGAAAATGTTCGGATGTTCACAAGTCTTCGCCGTAAATCAAGCTCCCCCTTCGATTCCGGGATAGGAAAACTAGCAGGAAGGGTCTTACGCTTCAAGAGAAGTTGAACTAAAGCTTCCTTACAGACTGATTTTCTTACCCGGATGAGGATTCTACATAAGATGATGTAAAAGACTCAACGCTTCCTCCCCTTTCAGAAAGACTGTCCTACCCGAGGGTTAGTAGCTAGCGAACCCCCCAAACTAATTAGCATTCCTGCCTACCGCTACACGTGGGCGCAGGAAGCTATTTCAATCGGTTTCAAACCTAGCAAAGAGCGCAGAAGTGAGACGGATTCAATTACCTTGGATCCTAACCCTACATGCGTAAGAGGGCTCGCCCGTAGTGAGCTGGTTCAGAGCCAAGCCCTTATTGCGAATCTGCCTCCGGGAAATAGTTATTATAGAGCATCCTCCTGTGACTCAAAGACTCAAATCCTTTGGTATTGACTGATAATAGGGTTAACGAGAGAATTCCTATTTCTTACCGCGGAGTGGGTACTCTAATCATTCAATTCTAAACCCTTTTCTTTTTTGTGGATTGAAATTGAACTACAAAAGTGTCTTTCTCGGCCTAGTGGCTTTGTGGGATTTGTGAACTCTTTCTCTTTTTTTTCTTACCTAGCTGGTTTTGAAAACCCCTTTGCTCATAGGAATTACAGAAAGCTTTTGAGGATTGTTCCTAGGATGTAGAATCCTCTTCTTTTTGTTTTATCCTAGGTTTCAATTTCCCTCCTCGAATCTCTCAAGAAGAAGCTGGAGAGGAGAGATGGCATATAAGAAGTGGAACTCACTCGAATAGAGAGAGTGTAGGCTCACTCACAGGTTAGGGGCTAGTACAGCATGAAAGAGGGATTTCTTCGGAGATATTGGCTAGACAATGACCTCCTGTATGCAAAGGGAGGCAGACTCTATGTCCCTAGCTGCGGGGGACTTAGACGGGAATTGCTTAGATAAAGGCATGACCGGCGGGCCATCCAGGCAGGGAAAGGATGTTGGCTCGCTTGTCCAGAACCTACTACTGGCCAAAGATGGAAGATGATGTTGAGGCCTACGTGATTGCCTGCTTTGTCAACAAGACTGAATGTAAGAAGGAGGCGGGTTTGTTGCAGCCTATGCTAGTCCCTGAGAAGCTGTGGGTGAAAGTGATTTTCAATGGACTAAAATATTCTGATGTTTATGGGGGACTGGGTTGCCTAAGGTGAACGGTATGCGTTCTATCATGGTTATTGTTGATCCTTTCTATAAGTATGCTTTTTTTGTGCCTGCACTACATGCTTGCTTGTCCAGCAGATGTTGCAGCTGACTTAGTCTATAAGAATGTGGCACCTGTATTGAGGAATGTGTCATTTGTATCAAGGAGTCTGGAAATCCATGCCTCCCTACTGGGGATGGAGGAGGTCGCGGGGATCGTGCTTCATCCGCTGTTCTTCTCGTTGAACAAACTCATGGGCCCAACTTGATTGAGTTGGGATCCATCTCTGAAAGGTCAATATAATATCTTCGAGAAGCTTTTTTACTGCTTTCTTCTGTCGTGCCTACAGGTGTTTACATGGAAAAAGACCTGGTCATTCAACGTGGATCCAACCCGATCTATTGCTCTGTATAACAGAAAACACGCTCTAGTTGCGTTCAGCACTAGAGCTGCTACATCTTTGTGATAACACCCGTCTTGCAAACCTCTGCAGCTCAGGAACATGACCGCAGTAGAACTCCCACCATACGTCTGTACAAGACAATTATAAAAACATCATAAACCTTACTTGACTTTCCTTTCGCAGATGGATCTCAATGAAAGTTAGAAAGCGGGCATCAATTTCTGGCTTGCACGACCTCATCGAATTCAAATGCTCCCATCTCCCTTTAAGTTCTGGTCAACTGCAGCACAATCGTGTGGAAAATAGGCTGCGTGGGCCATACCAAGCATGAATAGAGGCCCTGACTCCGGGTCATCCAACATTTAGTCTTTTTCACAAAAGTATAGGTTCGGGTAAGCCCCTGCAGCATGTATAGGTCTATAGAGCATGCCGGTCCACCTCCTATCAATGATTTCTCATATTTTCCGTTAGCTTCGGCCACACAAATCTCGGATGCCTTAGGGTTGGTTTGGCCATAGCCTCAAGAAAGTATCCCATGGCGGTCGGTTCCTGAGCACACGAACCAAAGCTTCAGTGAGACTAACAAGGAAGCAGTCCTAAGCAACCTGGAACCAACAACGTTACATATACCATACTGCTATAGAAGACATGAATACTAGTTAGACTACGGGACGCGTACACCCGAAATTGGTGAGCTACTTACTGCCCTTTAAGTCAAGAGCTAGTAGTACTATCAGCAAAGGATATCGTAATTATGGCGAGTTTTTCTTGCTTGCCACATACCTGGAAAATGACTTTCTAAGCAAGAACATGTGAACTAAGCCCAAGGCATGATCCTGGATTTACAGTCTGGAAATTGTGGACACAGGGCGGAGGCATACCAGTCTAGTCAGTTTGCCTTCTTCCTTCTTGAAGGAAAGTCTCATCCCTTGACTACGAAACCGAAACTAAGCGGCTATTCTTCATATCGAGAAAGTGAGAAGTTCATATGGTGTCGTAAGCTTAAGACCGCACCGAAGAAGAAGGCTGAGTTAAGGAGGAACAAGGTAGCCGTACGGTAAGAGTTCTAGAGGCAAGCGAAGCCAACCACAGCCCGCCATACGCAACCAAAGCACGACAAGCTATAGACCAGAGCACACAAAGCAAACTGAGTGATGGAGATGAGAGTAATGTAATTTTGCCAGACGGGGGACGGGGAAAATGGTATATAGGCTAAGAAGTTGCAGGCCTTTAAGCAGGAGAGGGAGCTCCGAAAAGTTGTTCTATTTCTTCCAGAAAAAAGAGTTTTAGTTGGGGCTTTTGAGGAATGCTTTATTGAATTATGCTTACGGAGAACTACTCTTTCTAATTGCTTTAGATAACTCTTAGAATAGGCTTTCTCTCCAGCCAATCTTAAGCCAGCAGGGTAGTCAAATAGAGCTTGGATAAAACAGGGTCAAAAAAGGGCTAGGCTCAAACTAATAGATTTTTTTCTTTGTCCTAAGTCTAACGAACTTAGAATGCAAGACTCTAAATGACTATATCTATCTAATATTCTTTATTGCATCCAGTGTAAGAAAATTAATGCTTCGATATCGATCCAGTGGGAGAAGGCTAATGTTTTCAGTCCTACTGTAATTCCAGCCAGTAAGCCTATTTCTTGACTTTCGTAATGGGTTTATTCTGGCTTTCCTGCGAGAAAGTCCCAGTCCGACCCCTGTTTTTAGCCTTTCCAGAGAGTGCCAGTACACAAGCAAGTGAGAGATGTCTTTTTAGAAAATGAATGATTCCATTCCCGGCTATCAAATTGAAGTTCCTGTTGTAGTCTTTTTTAATCCAGCAAGTAAGGATCCCTTTGAAGCAGGAGTTTCTATCAAGGCAAGCAGTAAGGAAGATTTCCAATGAGCAGGAGTCAAAATGGCTGGGGCTTGAATAGAGCTTTTATATGTCGGGCTTGGAGTTCAACACTTTCAGTTCTCAAAAGAAGAGTTCTCCCGGGTTTCTCGAGGTTACCGATCCAGAGGAGCCAATAAAGAGGGTGAGGCCAGTCATAATATAATTCCTTCCATCCAAGCGCCAGTTTTTGTAATCTCTTTCCTTCTCTCTGGGAGTTCTATTTAAGCCATTGCTAGTCCTTTCTCTGAAGTTTGCTTTTGAGTTGAAGTTTCTTTACCCTTTTTCAATCCGCCATCAGGAAAGTGTTCAAGCAGAGCATGAGTCTCATATTCTATTGCTGGAGAAGATCAAGAAGGTAATTTCGACAGTCAAGGCAGGCGAAAGCCAATTTGAGTCTACATATTAGAAGTGGTTTACTTTGGCTAAGACATTTCAGTGTACACCCTTAGGGAAACCAGTGTGAAAAGCAATGGCCAGCAAACGAAGAAAAAAAGAACGTCTTTCTTTGCATCGATTGCAGTTCGAGTCTTAAGGAATCCCTTGGGAAAGGAAACAACAAAAGCCTTTTCTCTTTTTAAATCGAGATTGTCCTGGTCTTCTTTGAATGAGTCTCCCGCTTGCTTTCTTTAGTACGGGCAAAAGTTTGCAGAACCTTGAAAAAAAATACGAACTGTCGAGCTACTCTGTTGGGGTTGTATCATACCAAAGTGCCTCTAACTTGTCCCACACCATCTTTATATATTACATACTCTGCCCCTCTCAGATACCTTTTGGTGTACATTCTTGCGAAGTCCAGCATGTCCTCCTTGGTGACCTCTTCGCTACCTCGAAACAGTAAACTAGTCGCTTTTCTTCATCTAAATGTACAGTCCCCTTAATGCTACGAAATGCAGCAAGTATGATTGACTTGCCTCGGTCCAGATCCATGTCCGTTTTGAATTAATGTTATATTGTAAACGAGTATGTTAACTCTATCTAGGTCTCTTTTCATGCGTTTTCCCGGTGAGGCATCACAATCAGATTAGATAGATTTGATTTTGTGGTGAAGCTGGCATAGAAACAGAAACAAAAAGGTATCTATCCTGTGATCTTTCATCAACTCCAGCTCGGTATCGGTACGTATTGATACCTATCCGTAGTCCCCCCTTCTCCTTTCCCTGCCTGCCCTGGTATGAGTTGAGAGTCTCCGAGGGAGTCTTCCTCTACTCTAGGCTCACGTAACCCCCTCCTTTAGTTTTCCTGTGCCCTAGCTGAGCCTTGTTGCTTAGCAGGGCTTCTGTTTGGTGAGGAGCGCTAGCTTTAAGCTCTGACTTATGGTTGGTTGAATAGCCTGCGACCCTTAACCCCATGAGAAAGGTCTACCTTATATATGGATTTCCCATTCGGTTGGTTATTGTTTCAAATAACTCAGATTTAGCTCTCCCTCCTGCTTTCCCTCGTCAGGCTGGAAAAGCCTTTCAGTATCGTATTCAATTCCAATTCCTTTCCGCCCTTCCTAACCTTGCTCGATCCAATAGCCCGATCCTAGCCCACTCACCTTTCTCCAAGATTGAAGTTAGAACTAGGAGTCCTAAAATCTTAATGAAAAGGAGCTTGGCATCTATGTGTTCGAGAGGTAGAAAACAACCTCTGTGGCGGGAAAATACCATTAGGTCTAATTCAACGGGACCCTAGCCCGTCCTGTGGTCCTGAACAAACGTTCCATCCTGAAAAGGGAGCTCAGGAGCCTTCATCTCTTACGGAAAAACTGTTGGAACGACTCATACAACAAAGACCTGAACTAACTGCTCGCTCAATGCGCATTGAAAGCTATTATAATGAATGCCCTTCTCTAGCATCTTTGACTTGAGCTTAGCCCTCTTCCTATCCTAAACCTCCTAGAATCACAAGGAACGATAGTGATGGTTGATCTGGCAAAATTACTTTAAGTAATTAGTTAGTCTATATTTGCATGGAATTGCTCCTAACCCTAGTCCCTAACTGGAATCACGGAAAAAGCCTCTTACGCAAGTCTCTTTCGAAAAGTGACTTAAGGAAAGGTTTAGGCAACGACGCTACGAGTCTTGTCTTCAAGCCGAACTGCCTGAGCTGCCTGGCTTTCCAAGACCAGTAGTTAACCCTGCAGAAGTGAGCAGCTTCAGTTAGAAGTTCCGCTCGAGTGAACACGGCTTTTGACTTACTATTAGATTTGATATAGGTAGGGGCTTCCTTCCCCCTTCGCCTTCGGCTTTCGATGAAAACATCTTCCGCCTTTGGCTTCTGCCTTGCCCTAAGTGGGTGCCTTAGTTGACAATCTGACCCTTGCTTTTCTTTAGCTAAGGAATGCCAGCTACCTGACTGAGCTGCCCTAGCTACAAGCAACAGCTGCAAGCCGAGCTGCCCTACCAGAAGAGCTAGCTGACCCGGAGATACAACTTAGCAACTAGTCTATTCGCACCCTCACTTACTCCATAGGCTCTAACCCCACTGGGTTAATCCCTAACAAAACAACCACAAGCCGTTGAACTCTTTCCTCGGCAAAATGACTTTAACAAAGTTGCCTGACCTTAATCCACTTACAGAATTTGAAGGAACCGTCACTGTTCTCCTTTAAAAAGAAGTCAGATGGTTAGAGTGAGGGGAGGCTAGCACCCCTTTACTTTACCTAATAGAGCACTAAAGCCAATTCCATACCTACCTTCTCTTGGATCCCTTCATGTAATTAGCCTTAACGGCCTATCAAGTCAAGGTGTACTAAGTGAGTTACGTACCGGCGGCGTACGTTAGTTCTCTCTTTCAAGCGGAAAGAAAGACAGGAACTAGAATAGAATCGGGATTTATAACTATCGCAAGGAAAGCCGAGCTACCCGAACTGCAAGAGCTGCCAGAACGAGCCGAGCTAACAGAACTAAACTTCCTACTTGTCCGAAGGCAAGGCTGCTACCAACTCGGAAGAGAGAGGTTTTAGACAACTAAGCAACTAGTCTTAACCCTTCCTCCCCTATTTCTTAAAGCTTCTTCTTCTTCGGAAGCCTCCACTAGCTAAAGGAAGCTAACTGGGTTGGCCGAACCTAGCCGCAAGACTGAGATAGAAATGGTATATCTTAAACCGACTGACCGACGGGGAAGAAGATATTAAGAGAAAGCTACTTACTAGCCACTTGCTAGGCCATGGAATATAGAAAAAGACCTCGCCCGGACCTATTGGTATATACTCTGACAAGGTTTTTTCTTTTATTTGAAGAATGTATCTGTTTATTTTTTTCATCTGTTAGAAATTGTCCCTGGACATTGAATAAGGCCGTCCTTATCTGTTTGTGCTATGTATGGAGAAACTCTCTGTATTGATTTCTAAAAAGGTTGAACGGAGGGAATGGTGTCTAGAGTTGTGGCTTCTAGGGGGGTCCCCATCTCATTTGTTTTTTGCAGATGACCTCATACTTTTAGCTAAAGCGACAAAGTCTCAAGCTAGAGTGCTGCGCCATACATTGTGCGAGTTTTGTAACATTTCTGGTCAGAGAGTGAGTCTCAGTCAATCCCAGTTGTGTCTCCGAATACCTCTCGAGATGTGTTAAATCAAGTTAATTGTAGGGATGCCTGTCACAAAGAACTTGGGGAAGTCTCTTGGCGTGCCACTAATTCATGAAGGGGTTTCTCGGGGAACTTATGCGGATTTATTAGAGAAAGTGCAGCAAGGAAGACTCTCTGGTTGGAAAGCAAAATTGTTGAATATGGCGGGAAGGGGGACACTTATTCAATCTACAACATTTGCTCTGCCTATGTATACAATGCAAACTGCCCTCCTCCCTCAAAAGGTGATGAATTGGATAGGATGAATAGAAATTTCTCTCTGGGGTTCTACGGATGAGAAAGGCAAAGTTCATCTTGTTGGTTGGCACCATATTACGAAAAGTAGATTAAGAGGTGGTTTGGTCTTCCTCAATAAGGAAGGCGAAATCCAGGAGCAGGAGAAAGACGCTTTTTTCATAGACATCAACCCAGTTGTTTTAAACATAGTTGATAGCCTCCAGGGTTATCTAGCACTCAAATGTTTGTTGCTAGATGGGATTCGAACCCATCTTCTTGTATGTTGATGATTTAGCAAGCCAATGCCTTAAGCCATCTCAGTAGCTCAGTGGGAGAGCGGTCGGCTGTTGATGTTTCTGGTCGTAGGTTCGAATCCTACTTGAGAATCTTTCGTCTATCCTAGAAGTTGACAATAAAGAATGAATAGCAGTAGCCTAAGTAAGAGCATCAAAACTTGCACAAGCCCAGAAGTCACTTTTTGATCTCTTTCGGGCAAATGATCCGAAGGTTCAAGGCCGGCGACTCGTAGAATATCTCCTTTCGGCTTGAAAGAGTCTTAGGGGAGATCAAAACTTTGATAAAGTCATTTTTAGCGGTTAAATTGAATCTTCGGCTTTGGAGATAGAGACAGTTGGCAGGTTCAGTTGCTTAGATTTCATTTTAATTGTTTAATTTCTGCTCGCCTGCTACTGTAACTGAAGTCGGAACTCTTTTTTAAGCTCTTTTTAGTTAGCTTCAGAGTAAAGTCCCGCTTTGTATAGAAAGATAGAAGTCCCGTTCCCTCGCCTTGGAATAGGATGAAAGAGGATAGAGTGAGTGGAATATGTAGGCGTAGGCGTTGGTAAACTCCTCTTTCCGGTAGTAGACGGGAAGCTCGTTAGGTTAGCTCGTCCGGTAAGAAAAAGTGCAAGTGACTTCTAGGATTTCGAGTTCCGTGCTCTAGGGCTTTGACTTCTAATAAGGAGAACTTGGAAATCGCGAACCTGCTGCTCGCTCGTGGCTTGTGCTAATGCGACTCGGGAATGAGGGCAGGCAACTGTAAGACTACTTGCTCTTTGTCCCGAACTCGTACGCTAATAAAATAAGTAGAACTGCTTCCTATGATCATTCGACTCTACCCCAAGAGCTACGCTGCGAAGGGGTCTTGCCTCGCTTCTGTCTTAGGATAGTTATAGTGATCTAGTCCGCGATCTTATTAGGATATATATTAGCAGTCAGTCCCCGGTTACTCGCTTTCAAGCGGCCGCCTCCTTCCCCCGCAACTACAGAACTACAGCATTAAGAACTGAACTAGAACTGCCAAGCTATTTTAGAATATAACTGCTGTTCCCGTCCTGCCCGCCTATAAGTAGAACTATAGAGGTCAACTCTAAACCAGGAATTCATCCTATTCCAATTCTCAAGTCATACGATTTTCATACGGATTTGTGCCCGGATCTCCTTCTTTTGTCTTTGAGCCTGCCTTTAGGTAGCTATAAAGGGCATGGAAGTCTCCCTTCTTCTCAAACAGGAAAGCCCGCGTATTCTGATATTCTTATTCTAATGTCCATTTGCCCATTGGAGCTTCTCTTTTCTTCCCGCTATCTGGCTGTTCTATTTATACGTCTGTTCCCCAGTCTTATTTTATCATGCCCGGGTATCTTTCTTTTATCCTTTCTACTTCTGTTACAGTAGCTATAGTTGTAATGGCAATTACAAGGTTATGCAGGTCCCCTTCTCATTGAGTAGCCTATACTCTGGAATTGAAGTAGCGAAATCGGCCTTAGCATAGAACGTTTACCGCTTGCCTTACTAATAATCGGGAATCTGAACAGGCAACTATGAGACTAATTTCCCATTGTCCCGAGCAAGTTACTGCGTACCTGAAGTGAGTGTGCCCATCTTGGTCTCCTTTTCTTTTTTCTTTGCAGCTGCCATCAAAGTCAAGCCTTAGATTATAAATTGTATTATTGTATTTTCTCACCGCCTGCTCCCCTTATAAGAGACTCGCTACTAAGGTTCTGAAAGAAGGCAGCTAAATCAGCAATAGAAGAGAACTCCAGATCTATGAATAGCCAACAAAGAGCCTAGCTTGATTACTGGAACTAAACAGCAAGCTGCTCCTACCTTACAACTCGAGAAGGAGTACTGGGACTGAGTAAACTGATTGTAGTTCTCTTTCCCCTAGCAGCCTTTCCAGCTTTCCCGGTTGCAAGGTTTCGAGCTAACTACAGGATTTTCTTCCCTAATACTAATTAGTAGTAGGGAACTTCGAACTAAAGATTTGCTTTCGCTCTTGTTTCCATCCGTCCTGTCCACTCACCACTTATCTCAAAAGCCACTATTTGAGATCTCTGAAGTGAATTAAAAATCAGTCTTTGTGGTTCCATTTCCCTTACGCTCGCTTTTGCTAATGCGACTCGGAAAGATAAGTACAGCTAGGAGACGATTAGCTCGCCGAAGTCCATAGCTCCTATGATCGCGAGCTGCGGCTTGCTTTGTTCGCATCTCCGTAACGGCAAAGTAAGCGAGCTAGTCATACGAGCCTGTGAGCTAGTCAGCTTGCTGTAGTTGCTACGGTAAACTGGAGTGAAACGAGTCAATCACGACATTAGACGACGTATTGAGCGAAGGACTTCGTATCAGACAGAGCAATCTGATCAAATTCATTCTATCTTATCCCTCTGAGCGCTAAAGCAAAAGCCTGGTGAATGATAGGAGGGCGGTGTTTATTCGTATTTGATTATTGTGTGTTCTATCCTTGTGGAGAGGGACGTTTAGTCTATTGATATGGTATTTTCTCAGTATATTGTTGTAGTTAGTTGGGCTTTTCTGCTGGAAGGTATTAGAATGTAGGTGCGTACTGCTCTTTTTACTAGTCTGACTTCTTATCGGTCGTGGCTGAGGTTCGTTGCGAGACGATTAGGTTCGTCCGTGACGCTTTTGGGCGGTGCCCCGGATCCCTACAAGCAGAGAATGATCAAATCCGCTACACCCACCCTACGCCCTACTTTCGACCTGTTTCCAGCGTCCTTTTTGCAGATAGAGAAACTTCTAGTCTTGCCTAGGTTTATGGAAGGAAGGTTTCTTCTTTGAATCCGATGGTGACTTTTGTTTCACTGCTATCGTCAAGCGGTGCAACAAGAAGAGAATTAGCAGAATAGTCTCATCTACCTTCCTACCTCACCCACCGCCCTGATCCTGAATCTACTTTAGACTAGCTTTACATTACGAAATACCACTCGGGGAGTTCGAGGGAAGAACCCAGAATCCGATCTACGGCCGAATAGCAACTCGTACGTAAGCATACACACTTCGAGCAGAACTCAAAGCGATCATAGCGCTGATCCCTTTACCTACCCATTCTTGCAGATTCGGGCGCGTTGCGTGCTTGTTTTGCAAGATCTCGAGTTCATAGAGTGGGTCAAACATGTGTTAAGCTTGATTCGTTGGTGCAGTCACTTCGTTTGCTTTGTGTGCTTTTTCGGTTTTCTAGTAGCAAGATCTGGCTTTTGGTTTGAAGATTGAATCAGTGGTCAGCCTGTGCTTGAACGACGGCATTCCAAGAAGCAACTTCCTATGGTATGGGATGGCCCCCTTTTGATAAATCAAATCACTCGAAAGAAAGAAAGTAATTTCACCGGAATCTTTTTTTTTTCAAAAGAAGGGCGGTGGGAATGGTTAACAACTGAGCAATCAGGGTAAGGCACCACCCTAGCATCAACTCACCCTTTCGGATAGGATCGGTGGGATGCCGTAGCGGCAAGAAATATTTTGTTTCAAGTAGCTAGCTTTTGCTCTGTCGTATTGTCAGCCACTTCACTCGAATCCCTGACGAGTGATGTGGAGAGATGAAAGGTTCAAGGAAGCTGCTTCAACGGGTGATCCTTCGAAAGAGTAAGTACAACGAGGTGATCAAAATGTCAATTCGGAGAGATCGACTAGCCAACCAAAGGACCTCCTTGAGATGGGGAGAGAGTTTGACCATTTTGACCATTTAAAGGAATGTTATTCAATAGCGCACCAAATGCGCGCAATAAAGCAGCGCGCTAAGAAAGAGGAGCAGAGGAGGTTGACTCCCAATTATAAAGCTGAAAAGCACAGAAAGAAAGGGGACAAGGAAGGTCTTTTCTTCAAACAGGTCAGCCATAGCTTCTTTGATCATGCCGGAATGGGGAAGAAAAGAATGCTAATCGTTAGCGAGAAGAAAAAGCGAGAGCCTCCGCTCTCTCCACAATATCCTAAAAGACCTCTCTGCTATCAGCCCTATCTATCAACAAATTATATAGGATAGGATTGGAATATTCCTTCCCTATGTTGTATTATCAAATATAAATATAAATAGGGGGCTGAGCTTACTTAGCCTTCCCCCCCTTACTATACTATAGTTCGTTCATCAACACAGATTCAGAAACTTTTGAGACCTGTTAGGTGAAGGCTCTGGAAGAGATAGGGTTTGAGACCTGTTTCCAGAGATCGGACCTTCTGACTTAGCCGACCAAAGCTGAGGGGACCAAATACCATGGATCATGGACCTTTGTACGGCTTCAAAGAGTCAAAAAGTGAGGAAAGAGAGACATGCCAGCCAATAGACCTTCTCTGACGCGAGCTCCTACTCGTCTTAGAAGTCGAAATCGGCATCGGGACTTGAATAATAAGAATAAAGACCCGAATAAGCAATAGCAGCACTCGTCACTAGCTTCTTCTCTGTCTTTGACTGCCGTCCTCGAACTGGAGTTCGTTCAAAAGCGCATAAGATTAGTTGAATAGCCTGAGCCAAGGCAATGTCAATTGGTTACGCAAGCAATCTGTCTCTGACTCCCCCTTCTTTATTAAGATTAAGGGGCCCAGTCCGTCAGTGGTATATAAGGCCCGAACGTATAGATAGCTGTCCGTCAGTTTGCTTGCTGGCTTTTCAGCTGAAAAACGATTATGACTATGTCCGTTTCTTTATCTAAAGTCAAGTCAGTAAGTTGCGCTCACGTTTTTTGGCTGGCTTACTTTGAGGGAAGTTAATGAACATGCGACAACAAGTGACGCGTCAGTGCCTGGAGACTGAACTTAATGGCCTAAAGCAGGGTAAGGTGACGATGGGGGTTGCTCTGTGTGAAGGTGAAGAACCTTTGTGATCAGCTGGAGGCGGGTATGAAAAACTATGACGCCGGTAATCTTAGTCAGATCATGAAGGGTATAAAGTCAGAATATGATGGGATAAGGCAGTCTTAGCTACTGCATCATAATAACCCTTCCTGATTTTTCGAAATCGTTTAAGGCGCATTTGTTTTTGCTTTCGAATCCGATTAAGGTGAAAGCGAGGGTTCCAGGTGGATCATCCCTCATGCCTCGTCTTCCCTTCGTGCTAAGGCTAAATCGAGTGCGGATCTAGTTCAGTTAGCTCGTTCGAAAGGGAACAGGCTCCCCAGGGCCGGGGATAGGAGAACAGTTTCTTTCAGTACGCCGATAAACTAAAAGGCACTTTCCACCTCAATTGTAATAGGACCCTTTAGGCATTCTACATTCTCTAAATCTGCTTACTTCCCTACTAGCAGAGGTAAATAGCCCTATTCCGCTCTATAAAACCCCTTATTATCAAAGCCTAACCCTATAAAATCAAAAAAAGATTCGAAAAAAGCTTGTTTAGTACGCCCTGTGCCTAGCAGAGACTGGAGATCCTTAGCTATTTACAGCGGGAGATCTTAGTTCCTTATAAAGAATGGAATAACTTTTTTCTAGAACTGCATATATTATTGCACTTACAGCCAGAACAGAATTCATTCCTCAACTTGTTAGTCAGTCGAGCAGGCGGAGCACCATCAGTTAATTTGTTTACGCCTAAAGCAGCTCCTTTGAATGGGAATTTGAGTTAACAGAATGAGCATAATCGGATGCAGCTGCAGTTCTCGTGAATGGTTCTGGTGCCCGTTCTTCTCTAATACATATTCGGTGCCCGTGAAAGTCATCCTAATGTTAGCATTAAAACTCCTAGAAGCAGGTGCTAATATTCCGAGTGATGGTTCAGTCGAGTGACTCATCTTTGGAATTGAACCCGTTGCTGGCTCAGTAGCTGAAACAGATGAGTTTTGACTTATGCCCACGGGTAGATCTTTCTATGTTTTTCATAGCCATTCACGTAATACTGTAATCTGCTGCGGTGCTCCGCCTCAGTCAACATCTCTTCACTCTTCCCGGTAGAGCCACTTAATATCAGTCGTCCCTAAGACAATAGGAAAAGCTTCAAGGACAAGAGGGCACAGCTCATCTAGCTACTTACTCGGTCAGTACAAAAATCAATCTTTCTGCTGCCTACAAGGGGTTATTAACTGATTAGACTAACTCCGCGCAATGAAGATATTTGGCTCTTGCTTGGTCTTTGGTTGTATCCCGTCCCTCACCACTCCTTTCAGTTGTTCCTATCTTTGAACCCGTGGGTGGAGCTACAATTAAAGGAGAAGAAAAGCTCGGTCTGGACAGGATGAACTGCTTTAGTGCATAAACTCTTTAACTTCAGGAAAGCACCAGATATTGATTAATCTGGCACCAGCAACTAGTTCAAAGTCTCTCTCGCTTCCAGTAGTTAGTGGTGCCTGATACGCCGATGACAAGAAGCAGACTCCGGCGGCATATGATCACTCTTTCTCAGTTAAATCACTCTCCGGAACCTGTAGTGCCATACTTACAGGAATTCCCGGCAGCAGTTTTGTCTTTGTCTTTTCTTTTCCCGTAGGTGGGATCAAGGTGTAGCTACAAAGAAAGGGTATCGTCAGATAGCTCGAGCATATGCGAGAGGGTATGAAATAGCTCGACTGATAAGGGTATATAGATCGAAATACTTATATTCAACTTTTATAAAGTCGAGTCAAATCTCCAAAAGATTACATCATACTAAGTTTGAGTCAATGGTACACCATAAATTTATACTGATGTAATCTTTGGCTGTTGCTGTAGGGGTAGAAAGAGGGGTAGGGAGAGATTCTTTCTTTTGAATCGCGGATCTTTATACGTTTTTCATAGCCATTCCCTCCAGCTAGCACCAAGTCGTTCATGTATCCATTCACGGGCCAGGAGTTATGGTGTATTATTTCATTCAAAAAAACGCTATTACACTACACGAAAGATCTGCCCGAGCACACGAGCACGTCGCTTCTCTCGTCCCTCGTTCCTTTCTTTCTTTTCCCGTACGATGACAGGGACTAGGTCGGTACAGAATGAAACTGAACAGCTGCTCATATATATATAAGGCTACTTCTCATTCACTGAAGGAAAGGACAACTGAAGCTACAGCTGCCTATAAAACAAAGCTCTATCTTTATCGGATAGTTCGGTACAAAATGAAACCAAACAGTTGTAGTTTTAGGCATTACGCAAGGTGCGGAGCCTTATTGATAGGAGCCTCGAACTCTTGATCTTGGAATTAACCATGAACTTCAACCCCGAACAGCTTGAGTCTCATATCTTCGGTTCCTCGTTCCTGTCCTCTCCTGTAGTGTAGTTTGAAGTCCCTTTCCGAACCCGAGCAACAGCCGTCTTTGATGTTCTAGGTATTGCTAAAGAGAGTCATATATGGCATGTTTTCCTTAGTCGTGTTATATACGCATTACGCCTATCACTTACACCCGATGAAAAAAGGAGGAAAGCAGCAGCCCAAGCCCTGGAAAGCTGACTAAGGGAAAGCAGCTACGGAGATGAAAGCAAAGCACAGCTCACTCTAACCAACGTTCATGGCAACAACAAAAATATAAGTATCTTCACGTCGCGATGCTCTATCCTCCCCCTAACGGGGCAGCCCGTCGTTATCACTCGGCCCTTCTAAGAGTTCATGGAATTCAATCTATATTCAAAAAAACGGTATTACACTACACGAAAGATCTTTTCTAACCATTCACGACTCTTTTTTGTGGAGTAGCTGGCTCAGTAGGATATTCGTACCTCTTTAGGGTTATACTGCTATTGGTTCGGTACGCCTGTATCAAATCAATCAGTAATGCGTCCCGGCACGGGCTCCTACCCGACCGACACCTCTGAGTTCTTATCCGCCTGCCCTGGCCTAGATTCATAAGCGGTCCCCAGTCCTCGGATTGGAGAGCAGACTTAAGTGGTTGGCCTGGGCCTTGATTGCCCCGGGTTCATGTGATCGAATATGTATATCAAGGTTCTCATATGTATAGTGAAGCGAGCGAACTCCCCTTTTCTGGATAGAGTCGCTACTAGCTGAATGCACTCCTTTTTCGTGTGCTATCGAAGGCACGAATCCTCCCGCTATCAGCGACTCGCATCAAGGACTGTGGCCGATATCAGGGCAGCGACCACACTGTTCACGCATCAAGGCACTTTGGTCCCAACCGAGAAAGCGGAAAATTCATGTGATCCGAGAAAGAAAGATGTGATTATTTTTGATGCGAAAAAGGACTATTCTATAGGGAGATTAGAGAAAAAAGGTGGGAGATAGATTGGGCCACTATAACAACATCCTGCATTGGGCCACTAATGGGAGTGCATTGGGCCACATGAACAAAGCTTCCTGCATTGGGCCCGCATTGGATGAGAATGCATCCCGCATTGGATGAGAAAGCTTCCTGCTTTGGGCCACTATAGAGGTAAAGAAGTGCTGCCGGATCAGAAGGGAGTGCATTGGGCCACTATCACAAAGGCTTCCCTAAGTAGGAGACGTGTGCGAATCAAGAGTCCGTAGTGTGCGAAAGAGGAGCGAGAGTTGAGTTTGCTTGCGCGGGTTTCTCGTCCCAATCCGGCTCAGATCAAAGTTGGGTGGAGGTCTCCGCGAGAAGGAATCCATCCTACTAGCCCCTTCGTACTAGAAATAGGTAGGCCCATACAATAGCACCAAAGAAAAGAGAAGAGAGGCTCGTGGTAGGCTCTCACCGACTCAGTCTTTTTTTATATAAATGAAGAGATTCAGTATTCCTCCTACTATTGCTAAAAAGCCACTACCTAGAACAGAGAAGGAAGAACTCAAAGCAGATCAGAGCCTCTTAGATTCTTGCCTGCTATAAATGGAATCCTGCTACTGTAATATGCGCTACTTCTTTTTCTTTTTTGTGGTGCCCAGTTCACTTCTATTTTCTTTATCCAACTGATGCACAAATCCACATTTCTGTCTTTTCTTCATAAGCAGCAGCAATCTTTCTGTCTTTGCTTTAGAAGCAGCAGCAATCCAATGTAAGCTCACACCTATCCAAGCCAAGTAAGTGCGAACACGAGACATCGAATTCCGAATTCAAAGTCAGCGTCACCAAGCAAACGCGCCCATGAAAGAAGAAGCAACGAGATTGAATGCATTTCGAGCAGCTTCCATTTCGTGCAAGCAAATCCGTGCAAATAAAGAAAGAACTTCGGGTTCGAATCCCATTTCACCTTCCATTTGAGCACAACAAAGAAAGAAGTAGGAATGAAATGCGCTCGCAAGATGTGATCACAAAAGAATGAAAAGTACGATACTCCATCAAACAAAAGAAAAGAGACAAATACTGTGAGTGCCAATGAAGCCCAACAAAACAAAGACACAAATTAAGTGACCAACAAAGAGAGAAATGCTTTGCTGAGAGTAAGAGCCCAAACGATTGAATGCATTTCTTGCTTCCATTTCTTGGACTGACGCTCTTGCTTCTATTTCTTGCTCAAAGAAGCTCTTTCTGGTATTTATTGTAATGCCGTGCCGAAGACTATTTCTTGTCATTTCTTGTAAGTGAGAACGCAAACGCGGGTTGCACTCATCTATCCATTCAAACAAGAACGAATCCAATAGCAGACCTGGGATAGGAGACGGGGAAAGCCCATGACGTGGAACCGTGACGCAAATCAGTGCCAAAAGTCTGATCTCGACAATCAGTGGTCTTACGAAGGCGGCTCGATCTCGACATGCGATCCCAAGCTATTAGGTCTCTCTGGAGAAGCTCTCGCCGACATGCGACCGTAGAGCAACAAGCGTTCACTGGAATGACGACGTAGACCCGTGAAGCGTTACGAGAGACCAATTCAGGTGCGAAGCAGTGATAACGACGTAAGGAACAACATAAGAAAGGTACGGAGAAGGGAGGGCAAGCCCTAAGATAATATAATAGGTGCTTTCCGTGCTGTTGTGATCGGCGGACGGAAGGGGATTCCAGTGGTGGCATGAACGAAAGCGAGCTCAGCTGTCCAAACTTTCCACTATGCGCTAGTAGTCCTGGGCCACATTGCACAACAGTCGGGAAGGCGGAGGAAGGCTCACCCACCCATACCCATTACCTAATTTCTATAAGGAAAGGGAGACCAGGAGCTGATGCACCGTACCGAAGCAAGGACGAGTGGTAAGTTAGGAGCGAAAGATAAGTGGTTTAATGCTTTAAAGCACTGTTAGGCAAGTGCGAATGATATGGCTGGGGACGTAGCGAGCGAAAGAGTGAATGGCTAATGACATTAACGACATAGTACCGCATTGCACTATCATAGACTGGAGAGCATGACCGACCTCGAACTCTCGGTTGATCCAGTAGAGAGAACGGGAGAGAAGGTGCGAACGAGCGATATGCGAAAGGAGCTGACACGTGGCATGACTAGGAGGTCGGATAAAGAAAGTAGTCTTCGGAGCGAAGGAGACCGAGCGGAGGACTCTACAATAGCGGCATGCATCTCGGACTATCAGTCTTCTGGCCCCATATCGGGACAGTAGTCAGGACAGGAAGGGACTTGACCGCGTGCCCCTTAAGTAGGCTCAATGGACACGGGAGCTACTACTGAGAGGCAGAGCAACTTCAAGGCTAAAGCGCAGGAAGAGAAAGAGTGAGAACTCTGGCTCATACGGGAAGGAATTTCAAACAGTAAATGTTCGGGACGGCACTGAGTACTATAAGAAGGCTGGTGCCCATTCACACCTATTATTCAGCTGCAGTTCATGGAAAGAAAGTAGTTAAGTTAATCATGAGACTTTTCATTTCCTAACATCTTTCAAAAGAGACTTGAACAGTAGATCTTTCGTAGTTTTTCATAGTTGGCATCGTAAGATGGACTCGAGCGAATATTATGCGATAGGGTTAAGAATAGGCTCGCTTTATAGTTAATCCGAGGGTATCGTCATGTAACGCCCGACCTTATATCTACCCTAAAGGCGGGGTTACGGGTCCATACATTCATATCATCCAATCATGTTAAACATGTATATCCAAACAAAACAGTCACAATACATGAACTAGTAATAAGCATGCTTATTGAAACTAATTTACCAAGCAAGGTTTTCCTTTCATTTCTTTTATATCTACATGCATTTACAACCTAATATGAAAATCATTTAACACACACTATAGCATGAAGTCTCAAGTAATCACATAGCAAGAGTTATCTAGTCTTAGAACACATGCAAAAGAAGCATATACAAAGAAGCATTCATAAGCAACCGAAAGTAGTAACATCTAGCATTTTACTGAGCATGCATACTATAGGAATTAGACATTAATAGTAGTATTAGCTAACATGGCTTAGGTTTCATATCTCTAACAGTAGAGTAGTCACAATCATCATATACTCAGAGTATAGTAATACAATTTCAATCTTTTATAGGAAGCAGTTAGATTCTAGACAAAACAAGGTAGATAG
>JAGFNQ010007635.1:0-57357 GCA_024364735.1 Boesenbergia rotunda | reverse complement strand
CCTTCAAAACTAGGGTTTCTTCGAAATGGACTTAGCCTAGGCTCTAACCCTAGAATTGCATGCACCTATAGATCTAGAAGCCAGCATCTCACAAGCACCTTAGGGTACTTTGAGTGATAACCTAGAAAGGGTTGAGATGCTTAGGTCTTTGCCTTAACTCAAGATGCTTTAAGTCAGTGCATCTGCAGTAGTTGGGGCACTAAATACAAACTAAACAGCAATCAAGTTAAGTATCAAGTTTAGACAATCTAACTTGAACAATGCACTTAACTTGACTAACCCTAGCGAAAACTACTGTTTATAACAGTTGGTAAGTAGCTAATTGGGTTAGACACGTCCCTAAAGATTTAACCAGACTTAGGTTCCAGTTTAATTCAGTACAGCAAATGCTTTAATTATTGCAAAAAAATTTTTCTGCATTTTTGATATATGTCAAAGGGGGAGAGTTGGAAAGGAAACAGGGAACAAAAATTTTTTCCCCATCGCCTTCTTCAAAAAGTTGAACTAAAATTGGTAAATCAAAGTTAGTTTTATTTCTAAACTCTGAATTATTTTGAAACTTAATGTTTTTGCTTAAAATTATTGTTAAGCTTATTTCTAAACTCTGAATTATTTTGAAACTTAATGTTTTTGCTTAAAATTATTGTTAAGCTTAAAGGTTTTAAAAGTCTCTTTAAAAATTTCCAACTCTGAACTATGTGTTTTGAAATTATGTTTAAGCTTAACGTAGTGCTTGAAAATTTTCCAAAACTGAAAATTTTCTAAAGTCTGAAATTTTCCAAAACTGAAAATTTTCTAAGTCTGAAATTTTTCCAAAACTGAAAATTTTCCAAAGTGTGAAATGTTCCTAAAACTAAAATTTTGTCTAAAGTTTTCAAAGTTTTCCAAACTTAGAACATCTTTTTGAAAAACTTAGCAAAAAACTTTAGAGATTTCTCAACTTTTTATCAAAACATGAAATCTTCTAAGTACTTAACTCACACCACCTATTTTTGAAAAACCTAGGGGGAGATTTCTTCCAGGGGAGGGAATCTAACTTAGGATTTCAGTTTCAGCATTTTTTTTTCCTTAACTTTTTGAACTAGGTTGCCATATATCAAAAAGGGGGAGATTGTTGGTGCAGAATGCACCCAAGTCAAACCTGTGTTTTGATATTAGCAAAAGGGTTCAAAAGTTAAGGGTTAGTTGTTGTCTAACAAGTTTCTTGAGTGTACAGGAAAAGCCCTAGCGAAGGAATGCTAGGCACTGGCAAAGGAATGCCAGCCAGAAGAAAAGCCCTAGCGAAGGACTGCTAGGCTCTAGCGAAGGACTGCTAGAATGGACAAACCCTAGCGAAGGAATGCTAGGCACTGGCAAAGGGCTGCCAGAAGAAAAGACCTAGCGAAGGGCTGCTAGGCACCAAGCGAAGGGCTGCGTGGTACTCAAGACTTGGCGAAGGGCTGCCGGGCAAAAGTCCAACTGGAGGAGCCGGTTGGCACTAGGTAAATTCTCCCGAGAGGAGTAGGTGAGGACGCGTTCCCCTTGAGGGAACATTAGGCGTCGGTTCGACCTAGGGCTCCATTTTGGAGACCAAAGTCAGAACCAAGACAGCTGAGGCTGTATAAATTAAATTAAATATTTGTTTTATTGTGTTTTGGACTAACCCTGGAAGCAGGACCGAAGGAACGTGTGTCTGCAGCTCAGAATGCCTCAAAGGAAAGAGGCAACTACTGACCAGGGCGCCCGGAGTGTCCCGGGCGCCCCCAAGGTGAACACAAAACACAAAGAAAGCAAATGAACCTCGACAGTATATTCTGAGGGCGCCCCCGCTGTCCCGGGCGCCCCCATGGCAAACCAACTGAAGAGTTAAGCTGCTGCCGCGTCTGCACTGCGCACCCAGGGCGCCCCCCGCTGTCCCGGGCGCCCCCGCTGCCCAGGGCGCCCCCAGCCACTCTTACGCAGGAGACTTCAGCGCTGCGGATAAGAGTTGGCCGAGTCAACCAGGGCGCCCCCAGCGTCCAGGGCGCCCCTGTCAAGACCTTATCTCGAGGTTCAAGGGATAAGTCGTTGACTGCGCCTTGTGTGGATCTGCTGCCACGTGGGGGGGCGCCCCCGTCGACCAGGGCGCCCCCAGGCACTATAAAAAGGGCCCTAGACCCTTCTCTTCAAGACACTGCTTTCATTCAACGCATCCAAACGCTCTGACGACCACGCTCTGCTCCGGAAACTTCCCGACTCAAGAACGAAGCGTCGTCAACCTCCCACTGCACCGAAACTCGATCTACACCGAGAGTTGGTAAAACAAAGTGTATATTTCTATTTACAGTAATTTTGTAATCTCACTCTGTAACCGTTTTGCGCACTATAGAATTGCCCAAAGTAAACGGTCAACGACCGTGGGCCTTGGAGTAGGAGTCGACCCAGGCTCCGAACCAAGTAAAACCTTGGTGTTTGCGTTGTTTGACTTTATTCCGCCGCGCACTTACTCTTTCTTTTAAATCCGAACATTTTCCGATATTCACCCCCCCTCTATCGGTCTTTCTCGATCCAACACTAAGGACTGCAGTTTAGCAGAGTTCCATCCTTGGTTACTAATAAGATCCAGCACTTTACTATTTGGGTTCCCCACTACCTCACAAGTTTGAAAAATTGGACCTTGATCTAGCCAATTGTCATACCAAAAGTTTATCCCACCCTTGCCAACAAACCAACCAATATTAACCTCTACTAGGCTTCTAATTTTAATTAGACGGTGCCAACAAGGAGAGGCTCTCCAATTAGCTGAGACCACAATTGGAGAGGTAGATCGACAATACATCTTCGATAAAAAAATTGCCCATGGGGTGCCTTGTTCCCGAAATCTGAACCAAAGTTTCATAGCTGTCGCTATAGCAATATCTAATAGCTTCTTGATGCCCAAGCCCCCTTCCATCTTAGGTCTACATATTTCAGACCAAGCTATCCAATGAGTTTTCTTTTTTGTATTAGACATACCCCAGAAAAAGTTGGCAAAAATCATTTCTATATGATGTTGAATCACCAAAGGAGGGAGGAGAACCTGCAAGGTGTAAAATGGAATTGAAGTTAAAACACTTTGGATAAGAAGCAAACGACCTCCATATGATAGTCTTTGGATATTCCAACCCATTAGTCTCTTGTTGATTTTCCCGATTATTGAATGAAAATGACTGGATTTCCTTTTCCCTACAGCAATGGGGACCCCCAAGTACATCATAGGGGGTTGACCATCTAGAAAACCAGTAATAGAAGCAATTAGATCTTTTCTGGTACTTGAAATACTTTTGGCTGGATAAAATAGACTTTTACCTTCATTAATAGATTGACCTGAGCAAATCTCATATTCCACTAAGAACTTCTTAATACGTTTAACATTATTAATTGAACCATTCATAAAGATCACAATATCGTCAGCATATGCTAAATGAGATAGCTTGAAATCACAACCCAAAGTAAAAAATAACTGAGAATGTTTATTAAACAAAGAATCTAGACCTCTTGATAAGAATTCCGCTGCAATGATAAAAAGAAGAGGGGATATAGGATCA
Organism: Boesenbergia rotunda; assembly: GCA_024364735.1. Lineage (NCBI taxonomy): Eukaryota > Viridiplantae > Streptophyta > Magnoliopsida > Zingiberales > Zingiberaceae > Boesenbergia > Boesenbergia rotunda. The sequence goes on along the minus strand of JAGFNQ010007635.1, from coordinate 53,812 downwards.
CCCTGCCTCAAACCTCTTTTAGATTGAAAGAAACCTGACAAATGTCCATTGATTTTAACAGAGAACCTGCATTCTATAATACAACGTTTGATAAGGTCAATAAAGACAGCCGAAAAACCAAAAGCCTCCATGACTTTAAAAAGAAAAGACCATTGAATTCTATCAAAAGCTTTCGCCATATCTAACTTCAATATTAAATTGCTACCCCGGACATGATAATTCAATTTATGATTTACCTCTTGAGCCATTAGTATATTATCTGAGATCAATCTGCCTGATACAAAACCACTCTGTGAAGGCGAAATAATTTTATTCATGATTTTACTTAATCTTGCAGCTATTAACTTGGAGATAATCTTGTTTGAAACATTGCACAAACTAATTGGCCTGAAATCTTTCCACTGCTGTGCATTATCTATTTTAGGGATTAAAATAATTGTAGTAGCCGCCATACCCTTAGGCATGGAGCTACCATGAAAGAAATCCAAAATTGCTTCCAATATATCATCCTTAATAATTTCCCTACAGGATTTATAGAATTGTGTAGAGAATCCATCCGGACTTGCTGTACTATCCATAGGCATATCCCATATAATATCTTTTATTTCTTCCATAACCGGAAGCTTGGATATGCTAGTATTATCAATTATATTAATCAAAACAGGGATATGATCAAAATTGACATCAACACAAGTATAATTCTCACCAGATAATAGATTTTCAAAATAGGCAGAACTTGAAGCTTGAATTAACTCCGGTTTATCTAAACATATTCCTTCATCCCATACTCTGAAAATCCTGCTAGCCAATCTTTTTTTCTTAACTAAATCATGAAAAAAATTGGTATTTCTTTCAGCATCAGACATCCACTTCACTGCAGCCTTTTGCTTCCAAAAAATTTCTTCCATGTGCAACATTTTAAAGAGATGCGCCTGCTTTTGAGCTTTAACTATTTTGTTAGCTTCCGAGGGATCAAGGTCAAAATTTCTCTCTGCCTCCGCAAAATTATCTTCTGCCTTAATGATGTTATCGTGCAAATTTCCAAAAACCTCCCAATTCCACCATTTCAAATGTTCTTTTATACTTTTTAACTTAAATTGCAGTTTATTGAGACCTTTAGCAGCAATCGGCAACCTCCAATTCAGAGTAACAGTTTGAAAAAAATCACAGTGTTTAATCCACTTATTCTGAAAACGAAATGAAGCAGCAGGTTTTGGAAATTTAGGAAAAGTGATAAGCAATGGACAATGGTCAGAAGCAGCCCTGCTTAAATGTTCCACACGAACTACATAATCACTAGCATTCCAAGTAGAAGACAAAAGAATTCTGTCCAAGCGTTTCCAGATTTTGTTATTTGTCCATGTGAATCTATCACCCACAAATCCTGCGTCAACTAAGCCAGCTAACATAATAAACTCATTAAAATCATTAACTGGTCCGAGCTTAGTTATAATACCTTTAGAATGTTCATTTGCATTGGAAATGACATTAAAGTCACCACCAATTAACCAATATTCAGAAACATCTGGTCTGATCTCCAATAACTTTTCCCAAAGGACAGCTCTATCTATTTGTGAACATTTAGCATAAATCACTGTTTTATAGGAAAAATCTGCGAACTGATTTTCATATGAAGCAATTGTTCATGATCTACTAACAATTCATATTCAATATTAGCATCAAATAAAAGCCAAATTTTTCCTGAACAATTGGAAATAGCATTATCAAAACCCAATCTCCTAGTAATAAAATTCACATCCAGTTTAATAAATGGCTCAAGAATGCCCAGGAAATTCAGATGAAACTTTCCTTTTAGATAGTGAATTCTTCTTAGTGATGCTTCATTACCTATCCCTCTAATATTCCAAATGATTCCTGCCATTAACAAAGAGTAGAAGAACTAGCATATTGTGACTTAGTTTTACTTCTGATAATTCTTCGGTCATCATCTAATCTAGCTGTAAAAAAGGCAGCAACTTTTGTGAATTTTTGACCTTTGCCCATTACTCTGCTCTTGTTTATTTTTTGAGATTCTAATTCTTCTATATTGCAGGAAGTTGATCTTTGCAGTTGCACTTCAGTCTCATTTTCTGTATCGTCCTCTTCTATAAAGGATTTTGAAATAACAGCCATATTAGATACATTCTGCTCTACCCAAGGTTTTCCATTCTTAACAAACTGTTGCATTTCATCTGTTGGACGATCTGAAGTAACCTCCATCTCAGAAGAAAAGCCTTCTAATGATTTATTATCTGCAAACCTTGCTTCCTTCACAGCCCATGAGACATGTTGCTTTTCCTTAGTGATTTTGTTAAATTCTGTTTCAGAATCCATCAAAGTGTCAAAATCTTTTGGTGAATTTTCCTCCTGAGAATTTACATTATCAACCAGCACATCCTTATTTAGGCTACCATGATTTCCAACCTCTAAATCATCTAAAGGCTGGAAACGATTTGTAACATTATCCAGAACAATACCAACCTTTCTGTTTAAATCTGTTAGTTTCTTCTTCTGAACCCGTCTTTTCTTCTCAACTTGATTTAATTCCAACTCAGATGTATGGCCATCTAGCTGATTAAGATCTGCATTTTGATATAACCTTTTATTTAACTGCGGCCTCCAATCATTATTCACAGCTTTAATTCTTTCTTCTGAGAACCATATTGGCTTTGGCTTGTTACCATTTACATAGCATTCCTCTATCGAATGGCCCAAGTGCTTACAATCTATACAATATTTTGGCAACTTTTCATATAGAACTTTTTGTAGACGTTTCTCTTCCCCTATGCCAATCCAAAAATCTTCAATTCTAGGTTTTAGTAGATCAAGTTCCACACAAATACGCGCAACTGAAAGTTTGGAGCCATCCGCTGTACCTTCATCCATTTTTATTGGTTTACCAACAATTCTAGCATTGAGAACAGACATTGCTTATTAAACATATGGATTGGTAAGTCTGGCAGTTGGACCCAAATTGGCACCACTGACGATTCTTCATCATATGAAAAATGAGGTGACCACTTGAAGATTCTCAGTGGAACACCACCTATAGACCAAACTCCACGACACCAAACCCGCGCCATATCTTCATTTGAAGTAAGATGTATAAAGATATATCAAGCTCGCAATAATCGGATGTTATAGAAACCAGAGAGACCGAGATTACTAAAAGCTTGTTCAATAATTGCTAAGCTCGGGCGCCAACCTGAAAATTTGCCAATTAAGGAGAACTGATAGGGAGACGCCATACCTGAGATTTCGTCCTCTGAGTAGAATATTCCAGGTTTGTTATTATAGATTGAAATCGGCTTGAAATTTGCATCTATATCAACAAAGTTCTTCTTAGATGCCCGGGGAGAGATGGGATTAACAACCGCTGCATATGAAGCCTTTGATCTCAGCGCCGTTTGAGAGATATTACGATCTGAAGCCGACGCTGCCAGAGAAGCTTTATCTATTGCTGAAGAGCCTAGATTAGGTTTAGCAATAATCGGCGACTCTACATTCTCTAGTGGCGCTCCTCCGATGATGGGATTTTGATGGGCAGCATCATCGCAAACGAATAACGAAGGTAAAAAGGACTTGGTGGATATAAGGGGGGGATACATCGAATGCATCGCCGATGGGGAAAGGTCGCCGGCGGCCAAGCTGCCAGAGGAAGCGCTCGCGCGCGATGAAGTCGCGGTATCGCCTTCAAATCGCCGATGTTGACCAGTCCTCACAGCCTCCCACTCAAAAGTGGCGGTTTCGCCCTTCTCTAATTGGTTTGATTATTATCGCTAACTTTCCCCAACTGGTTTCACCGCTGCTAAGCTGCTGGTGAGCTCTTTCTGGTAGAAGACGACATATCAGTAGGGGCGGCTTTTTCATTGAAAGGTTCAGTTATAGAAGTAGGGGTGCGAGTCAGAATGGGAAATCACTGACGAGGGAGAACGAGATAGGTAGGGCTTTTCCTTCAAGGTGGGGGAGGCATGTCACGCAAAAGATTGATCAAAGAAAAGAAAGAGTACGCGAAATTCTTCGCTGGCAAAAAGGCAGTGAAAAGAGTCAGGCAGCCCCGGCAGTCTAACTCAGACGGCCATTCATGAAAGAGGGTTGCTTGTCGACGAAGCCATTCTATTAGATTAAGGGGGCTGTGGCGAACCCTGCTGACTGCAGAAAGGTATAGGATCTCCTCGTGTGAGTGAACGGACTCTGTTCATCGGGTCGTAGCCAGAACTAGCTAAAGTGAGTACTCATCTTGAACACGATTCACATCCAAGGATCGCTTGAAGAAGAAAGAACGGATGAAAAGGAGTCGCAGTTCCTCATTCCGAGAAGTCAGTCAGCAGATCTTTCTTCGGGAAGAGCGAGAGGCCATTCCACTCTTTCTGATCTATTGTGGCATCACCCGGGCTAAAGCCGGAGAAAAAAAAGAACATTTGATTCCCCTTTCTATAGGGGATTCGGATCATTCCTTTTTCCTTACAGCAAAATGACATGGATTTGAAAAACCATTGCTGTCTTGGTTTACTAAGAAGGGGATTTCCTTCTATTTGGCAAGCGAGAATCCGTTGAAACAGATTTTCGCCAAAGAAGCATCCAATTTCACTAGTGAATAGGAAGGAAAAAGGAGTGATTTTATAGCTAAACTAAGGGAATTTAGATGCCTACTCTCTAAGATAAAAGGAAGAATCTCTTCTTTTCGGTAATAGCGAAGCCTTTTGGATTGGATGAGCAAACTACAGCTTTTGTTGCTGAATCTGCAATTTCCCGTTCTTTCTCAATTCCATATTGATTGAATTAGAGCGGAACTACGTCTTTGACTGATGACACAGTCTTTCTCTGTTCTTCCAACATTTCGAAAAGGAATAAGATCGGAGCGAAAGCCTTCTATTCAAAGATGATAGTTCGTGACCTATTGACTGAGCTATGTTGCTGTGACAACAATGCGTGGACCCTTTGATAAACCAAATCATAAGGGCGCTGTAACTCATAGATGAGATATGGGGCCAACTTCTGACACTCTTTCTACTAGAAAGATAGAATCTCCGACGAGCGCTTTATCCTTGAAGACCACTTTCTTTCTTTGACAGTAGATGTCTGGGTATGCTGTTCCGGGCATCCCCTTGTTCTACACCTCAGGCTCTTCGACCAGCTCATCTGTTTTGATCTGATCGAGAACCGAGGGTACCTCATCTTCTGGAAGCCCAATGCCCCTCCAGTTGATCTTGAGCCGGCAGAGCTTCTCCTCGAATTCCCGCTCTAGAGAGTAGCTCCGTGCTCGATCGCCCGCCCTTGCTGCTTCAATGATTTGAGCCCGTTCGGCCAGGAATTCATTGTTTACCCCTAAAATGAGATCAAAGCCACCAAAGGCGACAGCGAGGCCCCTCCGAATCGCGCGGGGGGGGGGAGGGGAAAAGTGGGTTTGAGGGTTTCCCACATTAGTCGGATTTCCTTACACCTAGTGATTGAAGGTCGCATTTCAGTTCGTTATGCCTCTCTAACAGCGGGTTTTGCGACAACTATGAAGGTCGCAATATCGATTGTTCCATCTTTGTTCTCTAGATGTCGCATAATCGGGTGTATTCACTGATGAAATAGGTCGAGAACAAGCGCTTCCTAGCATGAGGCATGAGGAAGGCCTATTCTTGCGCCAGGCCACCCATCGACGAATGCTAAGGAAGGAGTGAATCAACTGATGTAACCAACCACAATACAATACACCACCCGAGCAACTATCCAACACCCGAAAAGGCGGAATCATGCCAGGTTTCAATATCTGGTTCGAAAGGACCAGGAAGTGACCAAGCAACTCCAAGAAAAAAAACCAACCACGACTATCTAACCAACTACCGATGAACTAATCAACAACCGGAATCCGAGCGAGTGAATGAACGAGTCAGGGGTTTGTAAAGAGCAAAGGACGTTAAAAAAACACTAAGTGGAAGACTTGGCTAGTTTGAGCTACGAGTCGAAGAAGTCAAATGAGCAGGAAGAGGCATAAACGCCATCAACCAGAAGCAGTGCAGAAATAGGAGGAGAGCTTGTCTCAGCAAGTGATTGGGATTGCCGACGAGGAAAGAGTTGCCTGCCTACAAGGAGAAGGAGGGAGGAAGGCCCTAGACGAGTGATTGACTGACCGCTCCTGAAACCTTGACCCACCTTCCTAACCCCTTTCTTTTTGTCTTTTTGAGGAGGCATAGGCTTGCTTCCCTCTCTTTTTTCTTTCTTTTTCTACGCAAATACAAGTGTCAACTTGTTCCGAAGGGCTCTGAAGTCAAGATGAAGATGCACGAGCTAGCACTCGGATTAGGAAATGAAACCTAAACAAATATATGATGTGTGCGGCCGGTCATAACCCGTGAACTTTGGGATGGGTAAGAGCTCCCCGAAGCGCTACCTGCAGGGGCGCTAGTCAACAGCTAACTGACCAAACATACCCACCACGTTAGCATTCATAGCAGATTCAATCCCTCCCCTCACAATTGATGAAATTCCTAAAGGCAGTCTCACATCTTTATTAAGATATTAAAGATTTCTTTTTTTTCTTTGTACAAACCCTCGGTAGGGAGGTTCTTCTTATGATAGATAATCCATCTCGGGTGCTCTTCGACTGACCGGATCCGGAAAGTGCTGGTTCGAGCCCAGCTCGTGCCCTAAGCAAGACATTCTGGTCATAGAGTGAATATCGATGAACTCGTCTATATGCTTCACACTGGCAATTCATCTGCGCCTCCTCCTGTTGACAGTAGTAGTGCAGACCCTGCTTAGACATGCCTTGATGCGAGGCTGGTCCACGGCATTCGATTCAATAAAGTCAAATCTTTCTTTATAGTGAATCGATTCTTGTAATAAAAGAAGAACTGCTAGCTACCTACGGAGAAGAAGTGAGAGGTGCCGAAACAACTGCCGCATACCAAATGAACAACAACCCGGGAAGAGGAGATTTGACCTGAACCCCTGATTCGATTTAGGCTCTCTTCCACTCCTTATGGGCAAGAGCGACCCCTTATAGAATAGAATAGACGTGCCAACGAACGGGCGATTCTTCTTAAACTATCAATCGAATATGAAAAGGGCGAACAAATTGCTGCTGATGTTTTTTTTAGGAGGAATCGGTGACTAAAGCGCTTTTCTGGTAACATATTCCTCCTCCTTCAGTGGCTGCACACACCGACTGGTGCCCCATTTACCCAGAGTAATGAGACTATGTATAGGTATAGCGGTCACTTGACCGCCTATGAATGAGATAGCTTCCAATCCAAGACTGACCTGTCTCCCCTACCCCTCTGAGATTCATCTTGATTGGATTTGTCTTTCTCGGAACCTTCCCTTACCTTTTCTTCTCTTAAAAGATTTCGTATTAGTGCAAGGGGGCCTTCTTTCTTGAAGTTGTAATGGCAAAAGAAGAACGTATAATAATAATAGAACTACTGATATTCATACTACTACTTCTTATATAAATAGAATAAGACTACATCTTATATATCCCTATAGGTCAGATAAGAAGATCTCTTATACTACTAATATAAGATAAGACTATGAATGAAGAGTACTGTGTCACAGGGTTCTCTAGTTTGATAAGCAACTCTTGAAAGAAAGAGAACTCTACCGGGATTCCTGATAGAGAGCAAGAGACTCTTCTGCTAGAGCCTCTAAAGTGAACTACGAAAACCCAACCAATAGGGGCCGCTAAAGACAGAATCTAGAGCTGTTGCTGGTGCGTGGGTGACGGCCCCGAAATACTAGATTAAATTGTCACGAAAGTGTGGGACCATCGGAATTCAGATGTGAATGAAAGCTGGAAACCCTTTTTACAATCAAAAGTATGAAAATGTAATATAGGGGCCACAGGTCGTATTTTTCTCAGGGACTAGTTGAAGGTTTGTTTGAATCGCACTTGTATTTAGGTGTCGTTTGTGTTTTGGGGTTTCAATTAAAATCTGGGTTTTGGGTTACAATCAAGAATGAAATCACAATGGAAATAACGCACTCCACTAATGGAACTAAATAAACCAAGATAACTTAACCGAAGTTGCTAAACAAATCTGATGGCACATCCAAATCAAATGCAAAAGATATCTAAAAACAGTCCAATACAAAACCAATGCCAAGTCTTATTTGATACAAGTTGTGGGCAAGGAAATCAAGACAACTTATGTGCCAAATATGAACTACAATTCGGAACCGATCCAAGTTCGAATGCAACTGATTTCAATCACAGCAATTCACTAAAAGGCAAGTTAAATTTTGATACAAAGCAGTGCATGCATTATCTTGATACATTCTGCAGAAAAATTCACAAACATTGGCACGCAAAGGAGACTGAATTTGGCGGAATTGTTAGTAAACTTCAGCATTAGAAGATGATGTAAAACAAATGAAGTTGGAGCAAACAAATCAAATGCTGAATTCAGCAACAAATGGACTCGGAAAACAGCAACTCAGATCCCCTCAACTCATGTGCAGAAATAGCAAGGTCAGTCATGAAATGCAGAGTTTCAACAATGCCAATGCAGAATTTCCAAACGTTCTGATGTGAAGTCAAACAGAATAACTGTAATTGAGTGTACCAACCTAGGGATCAGATAAGGTGTGACAAATCTAAGTTCACTTGATACAATTCGGCAGCTTGAAACCTATTGTGCAGAATTGCAATTATGAATTACAGAATTGGATTCAATTCTAACAAGCTGATGGCAAATGCAGAAGTAAAACCAAATTGGAAAACAAACTCAGATCTCAAGCGTAAACAAACTAAATACTCTCTTCAATTGCAGGGAATGAACTAAACATGAATCCAATTTGAAATAAACTAAAACTTTCGAAACTTAGCAGAAATCTGCAAACATGGCTGATACGCAGCTGATACTGAATTCAGAAACGAGATTGTGCAGAAATTCAGCTGGACAAAACTCAGGAACCAAACTACAAAATGAAACAAACCTTGATCAATCAATTAACATTCTAAAAGTGAAATACACTGAAGCATTCAGAAGCTAACAGGAAGTTCATAGAAGGAAGCTGATACGCAGCTAAAAATAGGGAGTTCTGATACATGAGCTGGAAAACAAAAAATAAAACTGAATTTAAAGCGATTTTGCACTAAACAATCTCATTAACTACTTAACTTGAAGATTGAACCCTAATTTAAGCTAGAACACTTAAGAAAACCAAACTTAACCAATCTGAAACCAAGAGAAACGGAATTACAGCAGTAAATGAAAATTACAGCTAAACAAATGAAATTATCTAAGAAATCTAAACTCAATCCCTTCTTCAGCTCAGGTACTCCTTGTTCGTCACGCAAGGGTGAGCCTCGGACCCGCAAACTCAGCAAATCAGTGAGAAATTGTCTCAGCTACTAAATTTGAGCTCAACTCTGTCCAAATCTGAATTCCCATTCGAATCCATCGATTCAACTGCGTCCAAGTGAGATTATGATTTGTGGATGATCGGAGCAATCTAGGGAACCCCTCCAGATGGCTCCGGTGGATGGAAATGGTCCGCAACTGAGATCGATGACTCCAAACAGCAGAGCCACGGAAACCTCTCAATAGCTCTGTTCTTGGACAATAGCGAGCTGAAATCTTCACTGAGTTCTCTTCACCATGACCTAGCACTTGCTCTGAACCAGGAATCGAGTGGACGCGCCTCCTTTGATGAAGAACTAGCTAAGGAATTGAAGAACGAAGCGAAGAAGACGAGCTAACAGTGGAGACGCGACAAGGCTTGGCTGCGCAGCGTTTCTGATTAAATAGGAACAAATGGACGGCTGTGATTGATTGGAGGAGATCCAACGGCAGATCTTGGTCTGATTGAAGCCAAACTTTTATGATGATGATCTGGGGTCAAGATCTGCCTTGTGGTAGCTCGGATCCTCCAGATGTGCAACGGATGGTCCAGATCAACTCTATCTGTGAATGGACGCTCTAGAGCCCTCCTTGCTTGATCCAACGGTTGATTGAGCTCTGATTGGAATGAAACCTTCAGATCTTGATCATAGAGCTTGATCAACCCTAACCCTAGCTCGGATTGCTTCAGATCATCTCGGATGGCTCAGATCTAGCCGCTCTTGAATCGGACGACCCAGATTTAATCGTAATCTTGATAATCTGATCCAGGTCACTTCCGACTCAAATTTGACCCAATATGCTCTAGGTCTAGGATCCTTTCATGCCTACAAAAATATATCAGAAAATTAGTGGCCAAATAATCCAAAAATTGTGTAATTTTGCAATTAAGTCAAAAATAAGATAAAGTTCCAAAACCTAGGGTAAAATCATAATTTAGCAATAAAAACATGGGTCAAACATGGATTTTAGCAATTAAAATAATCAATAAAATGGTGCTTATCAACTCCCCCACACTTAACCTTGAGCGTCTCGCGAAACAACTAAATATGTATCCCTTAGGTTTTCTAAAGCATAATTAGAAGCAAATGAAAAGAAATTACCTAAGGTTGTCAATTCTCATAAATCTAAGCTCTATGGATTAGTATCTTGTCCTTAAATCAACAACTTAGCCTTTTCGTCCATCATGAGTCATTGAGATGAATTTAAATCACTAGCCTTTCAAGAAAAATTTTGGGTGGCTCTCTTCTTATGTTCTAACTTGATGATGGAAGTGGAGCTCACTCAAACACACATGCTTCTTGCACTACCATAGGCTTGCTTATTATCTAATCTCCACCATTAATCATGAATAGGATCAACAACTATAAAAACAAATGGAAACATGAAAAATGGTGAGAAATAGAATAAAAACCAAGAAAATGGAAAAATTGATGAAATGGAAGACTTGGTTGCTCAAAAATGTTTCCAATGCGCTTTGCCCCATCTTGACAGTCCTCTATTGATATGCCAAATGTGGTGAAGTCCAATTTTGAGTAATTCCTTTGATTTGGATGAAGAATAACTTGTTGGTGTCATTGTGCCAATTTTCCATTTGCATGCCAATTCTTGCTTCCTTCCCTCTTTTCTCATATATTTTTTTCTTTCTTTCTTTTATCCTCTAGAAGGTCAGAATGTATTGGAACAAGGCTTAAATCCGGATGAGAAAATCTTCACTGAACTCATGGAGCAAAAATTCCAATTGAGTACCATTTTGTGTCTCCCTTCTTTTTTTTTTCTTCTCTAAAGCTGTTTTCTATTTCTTTTTTTTCTGCTCTCTTAGTTAACTTCTAAATTCATTTCCTGGTCTCAATCTGCTCAGTTGGATACTTGCTGACCAGAAACTAGCTCCAATCCACATTTCTGTGACCTTCTTGATACACAACCCTTCAAGTTGGCACACCTTCCACTTAAATTTTCCTTTTTCTGTTTCTGTGTTTCAGCTCACGGCAGATTCAATTCAAATCTCTGATTTCTTCACATCAGTTAGCATAAGGAGTAATTAAGCACTTAAAGTATTCCACATCACAAATTCTGCTCAACAAATTCAATTTCAGCCTTGGTTTTGCTCAACTCAGCTCAGCAGTTTTTTTTTTCTTTTTGTTCTGATTTCCTCCACTTCTAATGGAGCCTTTCAGATCTTGCAAAACTTTAATCCCTTCATAACTATCAGTTAGCATCAACTATCAGTGGAGAATCTCAATTGTTCCATTCGAATCCCTGATCAGCAGAATTGAATTCAACCACAGCCTTCACTGCATTTTCTGTGTTTTTTTTTTCTGCTGCAATTCCAGCTCAAGATCTCCATTTCTCTGCTCTCCACCAGCTTCAACGCAGTCTCTACAGAATGTTGCTGATCTTGGCTTCCCAAAATTCCAACTTTCCAATCCTTAAATAGATCCTTTTGTGACACAAGCTTCATTTATTTCAGATTTTTTTTTCTTTTGACACAGATTTTCCTTTTCTTTATGTGCCATTTTTTTTTTCAATGCAAATTTTTTATATTGCGTGCCACTTGGATCTTCAAAGGATGGTGAGAAATCTGAATGCTTCAATTGGTTCCATCCTTTATCACTTCTTCTTGTGCATTCTTGACACCAAATTCAACTCACTTGGCACAAAAAAAATTTTTTCGAAAAATTGCTTCCAAATCACTAATCACTCCCCCACACTTAAATCTTTGTCCGTCTCGGGCAAAATAACATTAGAAACATTTCAAACAACAAGTCAAGAGAAAAGTGAGGGTAAGAGTAAGAAATAAGTAAAGAAAAATGGAATTAACATGATTTTTTTTTTTAAAATGGATATGGAAAGGTAAACAAAGTGATTAGCTTCTATAGATGTGCTCCAATCATTGAAATATGGTTTTGAAAGAACCTAAGCAAGTTCTAGAATACAATAACATATGTGTATCACAAAATAAGGCTAATCTCACTAGGTAAAAATAATTCATCCCAAGTCCTCAATTAAGAATCTAAAGCAAAATCGTACTTAAGCATCCAAGAATTCATCCATTAGCTCAAATCCTAAGTTTTAACAACCAAATTTAATTTATTTTCAAAAGACTCTAACATGACATGAAGATAACCTAAAGGGATACATTTATTTCCACTCATGCAAGAAAAAGTGCTAAAAGAAAAGACATGGTATTTACAATGTCTATTTATTCAATTTACTCTAGAAAACATAAAAGTGAAAAATGCGATAAAAGAAAATGCAAGAAAGAACCAAACTCCCCTTTATTCTGGTGGACGGAGTCGATCCAATAGTAGCCTCCACCGTGGTAGTGGAGGTGTCTGGGTAGCAGAGAGAATTGGGACTCCCCCACACTTGAATTTTGCAAAAATTTTCTCCGGTGGCCGAAGGCGATTCAGGTTCAAGAGCCATTCAAGGGGTGGAGTGCTTTTAATTAAAGTAAGATCATCTCCTCCTTCTTGATGCCCTTTAGAAGTCCTTCCAGGAGGTTGAAGTCTGTTCAGTTGGAACACCCACTCCTGAAGTCTTCTGGACCCTGCAAAATAATGTAATACCTCTCTCAAGCGTGCAGGGTCAGATAGAAATGAAATAATATCAGTCTCTGCATAAAATGAATCCAAAACTGCATCATGTCCAATTAAATCAAATTCTGGTATCTCAATGAAATTTTTAAAATCATTTCCTACAAAATTTGCATCCAGATACTCATCACAAATAAAGAAATCAATTTCTGGCTCATCAATAGAAATTTCATAATTATTTTCCATCAAGGGTGTATCAAGTAATATGTCACAGCCAATCAAATCAATCTCAGATATTTCCATAAGTTTTTCACATTCTACCTCAGCATATGATATAACAAGAGATTCATCAAAATAAATAACATCAATTTCAGGCACTACTAAAAAATTTTCACTAGCCATATCCACAAAAGATGTATCAAGAGATTCATCATAACAAACTACATCAATTATGGGTGCCTCTAAAATTATTTCGCTATCCATATTTACAAAAGATGTATCAAGTAATGCAGTACGATCAATGAAATCAATGTTTGGTACCTCTATTGGATTTTCACAAACAATTTCTACACAAGGTATATCAATAAATTCATCAGAATCAATAAAGTTAGCACTAGGTACCTCGCTGCATTTTTCTGAACAAAGAGGAGAAATACTTACCTGAGCGTGCTGGAGAATACCTGAAGGTTCTATAATAGTAGATGTATCTGTGGCCTCCTCCTGGTCAAGTTCATGCTCCTCTTCAGCCTCACTCTCTGGTGGACATTCAACTGGTGATCCTTGGGTGCTTGCTTCCACCATGCAAGTCCCTACACTTTCTGGTTTGTTCTCTAAATCTTTTGGTGGTCCCTGGGGCTTAGTGCAATCCCCTACACTTATGGAATCATCTCCTCTGCATGCTTCTCCTGTAATATCTGCAACAACAGTATTAGAAAAATTAGGACCACTAATAACACTATCATCATAAAATAAAAGACTAGAATGGTCCTGTGGAGCTTCAGTTTCTTCTTCTTGAGCTGAAAAATTTGGCAATGGATTTTGAGTAGGAATCTCCGGAGGGATGCATGCTGTAGGTGCCCAGACTTTAATGTATTCTTCTTCTTCTTCTTCTAAAATTGCAAGATCCATTAAAGAAAGATTTGGCCCTACACTAGGGTCACCTTGAACTGATATAAATTCAACTCCGAGGCTCTCAGAATTAAATGCAGCTTGAGAAGATAATGGTTCTGATCCTTGGGCTTTTATCTGATTAACTTGACTAGCAATTTGTCCAACGCCTCTTTCGATGTCTTGAAGCCTTTGCTGCTTTTGATGATATTGTACAACTTGTTGAAACATCTCCTCCATTCTTTGTTGTTGAGCCTCATTCTCATTAAGATTCTCAAAGCCTCCTTGGTTAGCATAGCTCCTTGACTGATTTTGAAAGGATGAAGTAGGCTGAAAATTTTGAGCTTGCTGATTTGGTTGAAAACATGGCTGTTGGGGATGATTAAAGGGCTGATATTCTTGGAAACTTTGCTGGGAGTTGTAGCCTTGAAAGTTTTGATTTTGGTGTGGAAAATTCTGTGGCAAGGGCTGAAAATTCTGATTTTGAAACCCTTGGTTGTAAGGCTGAAAATTTTGATTCAAGGGCTGTATGGGCTGATAAAATGGCTGGTTTTGAGGCGGATCTTGCTGAAATGTTTGACACACTTGCTGCCCCTGTTGATATGGCTGGAATTGAGGTTGAAATTGATTATTTCCATGCTGAAAATTTTCAAAAGGCTGCTGGAAATTTTGGTTAAAATGCTGAAATTCTTGCTGAAATTGTTGGAATTGTTGTGGTTGCTGGAATTGTTGTAGTTGCTGAATTTGAGGCTGACAAAACTGATTTGGTTGCTCAAATTGGGGCTGATAGCTCTGAAATGGTGGCTGCCCGTTCTGAAAATTCTGATTTGGTTGAAAATTTTGAAATGATGGTTGATCTTGTGGCTGAAAAAACTGATTTGGTTGCTGAAAAACTGAAACTTGGGGCTGCCCATTCTGAATTTGTTGGAAATTTGAGTAGGGTTGTTGGAAATCTTGTTGTGGTGGCTGGTGAAATTGCTGGACAGGCTGAAACTCTGAACAGGGCTGAGGTTGCTGAAATTTTGGCTGAACCGGCCTCTGGTAAGTAGATGACTGAGCTTTATGTTCTAATTGGTAGTCCAGCTTCTCAATCCGACACTTCAACTCCACCAATGCCTCTGTTATTTCTTTACAGAACTCTGGTGAACACATTTTGATCTTGCAGCCCTGTCACAAAACAAACAAGAATAATGGCAGCAACCGTATATGAAAGATAAAGCACAATAAAATAGAACCCAATGATATGACTAAAAATACACAAGCAAAAATTAAACAAATCAACTAGTTGCGTCCCCGGCAACGGCGCCAAAAATTTGACGACCCCGAAATACTAGATTAAATTGTCACGAAAGTGTGGGACCATCAGAATTTAGATGTGAATGAAAGCTGGAAACCCTTTTTACAATCAAAAGTATGAAAATGTAATATAGGGGCCACAGGTCGTATTTTTCTCAGGGACTAGTTAAAGGTTTGTTTGAATCGCGCTTGTATTTAGGTGTCGTTTGTGTTTTGGGGTTTCAATTAAAATCTGGGTTTTGGGTTACAATCAAGAATGAAATCACAATGGAAATAAAAGCACTCCACTAATGGAACTAAATAAACCAAGATAACTTAACCGAAGTTGCTAAACAAATCTGATGGCACATCCAAATCAAATGCAAAAGATATCTAAAAACAGTCCAATACAAAAGCAAATGCCAAGTCTTACTTGATACAAGTTGTGGGCAAGGAAATCAAGACAACTTATGTGCCAAATATGAACTACAATTCGGAACATATCCAAGTTCGAATGCAACTGATTTCAATCACAGCAATTCACTAAAAGGCAAGTTAAATTTTGATACAAAGCAGCGCATGCATTATCTTGATACATTCTGCAGAAAAATTCACAAACATTGGCACGCAAAGGAGACTGAATTTGGCAGAATTGTTACTAAACTTCAGCATTAGAAGCTGATGTAAAACAAATGAAGTTGGAGCAAACAAATCAAATGCTGAATTCAGCAACAAATGGACTCGGAAAACAGCAACTCAGATCCCCTCAACTTATGTGCAGAAATAGCAAGGTCAGTCATGAAATGCAGAGTTTCAACAATGCCAATGTAGAATTTCCAAACGTTCTGATGAAAAGTCAAACAGAATAACTGTAATCGAGTGTACCAACCTAGGGATCAGATAAGGTGTGACAAATCTAAGTTCACTTGATACAATTCGGCAGCTTGAAACCTATTGTGCAGAATTGCAATTATGAATTACAGAATTGGATTCAATTCTAACAAGCTGATGGCAAATGCAGAAGTAAAACCAAATTGGAAAACAAACTCAGATCTCAAGCGTAAACAAACTAAATACTCTCTTCAATTGCAGGGAATGAACTAAACATGAATCCAATTTGAAATAAACTAAACTTTCGAAACTTAGCAGAAATCTGCAAACATGGCTGATACGCAGCTGATACTGAATTCAGAAACGAGATTGTGCAGAAATTCAGCTGGACAAAACTCAGGAACCAAACTACAAAATGAAACAAACCTTGATCAATCAATTAACATTCTAAAAGTGAAATACACTGAAGCATTCAGAAGCTAACAGGAAGTTCATAGAAGGAAGCTGATACGCAGCTAAAAATAGGGAGTTTTGATACATGAGCTGGAAAACAGAAAATAAAACTGAATTTAAAGCGATTTTGCACTAAACAATCTCATTAACTACTTAACTTGAAGATTGAACCCTAATTTAAGCTAGAACACTTAAGAAAACCAAACTTAACCAATCTGAAACCAAGAGAAACGGAATTACAGCAGTAAATGAAAATTACAGCTAAACAAATGAAATTAACTAAGAAATCTAAACTCAATCCCTTCTTCAGCTCAGGTACTCCTTGTTCGTCACGCAAGGGTGAGCCTCGGACCCGTAAACTCAGCAAATCAGTGAGAAATTGTCTCAGCTACTAAATTTGAGCTCAACTCTATCCAAATCTGAATTCCCATTCGAATCCATCGATTCAACTGCGTCCAAGTGAGATTATGATTTGTGGATGATCGGAGCAATCTAGGGAACCCCTCCAGATGGCTCCGGTGGATGGAAATGGTCCGCAACTGAGATCGATGACTCCAAACAGCAGAGCCACGGAAACCTCTCAATAGCTCTGTTCTTGGGCAATAGCGAGCTGAAATCTTCACTGAGTTCTCTTCACCATGACCTAGCACTTGCTCTGAACCAGGAATCGAGTGGACGCGCCTCCTTTGATGAAGAACTAGCTAAGGAATTGAAGAACGAAGCGAAGAAGACGAGCTAACAGCGGAGACGCGACAAGGCTTGGCTGCGCAGCGTTTCTGATTAAATAGGAATAAATGGACGGCTGTGATTGATTGGAGGAGATCCAACGGCAGATCTTGGTCTGATTGAAGCCAAACTTTTATGATGATGATCTGGGGTCAGAATCTGCCTTGTGGTAGATCGGATCCTCCAGATGTGCAACGGATGGTCCAGATCAACTCTATCTGTGAATGGACGCTCTAGAGCCCTCCTTGCTTGATCCAACGGTTGATTGAGCTCTGATTGGAATGAAACCTTCAGATCTTCATCATAGAGCTTGATCAACCCTAACCCTAGCTCGGATTGGTTCAAATCATCCCGGATGGCTCAGATCTAGCCGCTCATGAATCGGACGACCCAAATTTAATCGTAATCTTGATAATCTGATCCAGGTCACTTCCGACTCAAATTTGACCCAATATGCTCTAGGTCTAGGATCCTTTCATGCCTACAAAAATATATTAGAAAATTAGTGGCCAAATAATCCAAAAATTGTGTAATTTTGTATTTAAGTCCAAAATAAGATAAAGTTCCAAAACCTAGGGTAAAATCATAATTAAGCAATAAAAACATGGGTCAAACATGGATTTTAGCAATTAAAATAATCAATAAAATAGTGCTTATCAGTGGGCGAGGGAAAGGTGGAAAGGGGCAGCTCTGAGCTAGCCAATTCTCCGTTCTCCGACATCAGAAATAGAGGACTTGGCTGCTGAGTCTGCATCTTTAACTGCCCTCTATGGCGAAGAAGACTGATAGGTGGGTACAATCGCATGAGAATGGGAATGGAGGGGAGGTGCTAAACGAACCATAAGATTTAAATTGAAAATGAATCCCTAGAAATCAGATCAAAAGATCTTGCAACAACTACTATGAGATACGTTCATCGATTCATTCTATTCCCCATCGAGCAAAGAAGATCAGAGAAAGAAGGGGTGCGGGTATCGGTGGGGAACAACAAAACCAATGAGGAGCTTCTCCCTCATCCAAAGACAAAGAAAGAGGACTCATTCCTATAGAGAGGATGAAACAATTCTTCCTTGCTTCTCGGACGACCAAGAACAGGATACTCGATCTCGAGATTCCTCACTCCCCTGCCCTCATGGACTCACCTAAGGCTTTTGGAAGAGTGATTGAATGCTAGTGCTAACTGGCTGCTTCTCTTCCTTTTCTTTTGCTCGCTTGACCGCCTCTCTAGGACTGGCTTGGCTTGTTGGTCCCGGGCAATCAATAGAAGAAAAAGGAATGGGAATGAGTCTCCCTTGTATATATAGGTTGGGGTCAATGCCCCTCTGTTAGCCATTCATCAACCGGCTTGTCAATTGAACGATGCCTTCTTCTTTACGCGAAGAAGAAAAGAACGAGAACCAATAGAACAAACAAGGGCAACTTGGACTAAACGAACAAGGTAGCAGCTTAGCTTCTAGGAATGAACTCAAATCCCCGATAGAAGAATGCTTTTCTATGCAATTACTCATGCAACCTGGAACAACCAATCGGGAAAGAATAGAGAAGAGAGAAGGACAGATTGGTGAGCCAAAGAGGGATAGGTTCAATTGGGATAGTAGCCGAAGGGCTAGAGGGCTAGTTCCCAATGAACTGGTCAGGGTATCGGTTGTTGGACCTGCTATGCGAAGAATGAGAAGAAAAAGAAGCGTAAACATAAGAAAAAGCATCCATATAAGGCTCGGTAGATCATCCCAAAGATCTCGCATTACCTATTGGGGGACTGGTTAGCAAATTCTTTCTTCACTCGATGTGCCTAACTGGGCTGGGATTCAATGGATCTATCTTTCTGATCTCTCATTTCCACGTACAATCATATCAATCAAAGATCCGCGCATCTTGAGGAACTCTCCTTCTGGAAGTCCAATCACGCAGGTTCTACTATCTGGATATCTGAAAAGCTCTTCTTTAGCGGTTGGACCCTGACCCCTAATATACGAAAAGCAGTTGCATCACCCTTTTTCCTGGTTGTTGCTAACTAGACTCAGCTACATAAAAGACCACATTTTCTTCTGACTCAGCTGACACAATTCAATGAAGCAGTAGTGCTTGATTAAGCGATGGCAGAATCTTCTACTAGAAGTTCTTTGAATTCGATTGATTGATCAAACCATGACACTAGACGCTTAGATAAGGTGTTCTGAATAAAGATCTATCTTACTGACAGGTATTCATTTTCGAGTTATGTAAGGTTCTCCTTTTTGTTTTTGACCTCGGTCCGAGAACATCCCATCCTCCGCAACAGAAGACTATTTGATTTGGGCCAATTCTATTTCCCGTTAGGAGACATCAGATGAGTATTAAGTGGCAGCGGGTGATGAAGAGAAATTCCTTTATTCAGGTAAGATCCATTGAACTAGTCAACCTCCTCTTCTCAAAGGGAGGACGAGAATCTTGTATTGATTCAGTGATCAGACCTGGACGACTAAAGAAAGCCGGTTGAATAGAGCACTAACAGGGCTGAATTGACCGATTTCTCGGAAAAGATCTAGTGTCTCTTTGCCCGGGGTAGTTCCTCTTTCTCTTCTTTCTCTTTGTAGTTTCAGTATCAAGAACTTCCACTCATATCCTATTCCTATACTTAGGTTACCTTAAACAACGTTACGATATCAAATGTGTGAATACCGTGCATTCCAGGGCACCCCCCCTCCTCCTATGAGACTATAAGACAGTAGGAAACTCAAGACTAGAGGATCTGCTCTAGGAAACCCTTCCCTTCGGTCGGACATGCGCGTAAAGACACCGTTCGAGAGCTATGATCAAGCAGAAATAGCATACATAATTGACGAACTGGTCAATCGATGCTACGATCTCGCTTACTCTTACAGCATCCATGCAACCCCCTTCGCATGAGTCATCTATTACTGCTTCTTTGCGATTACGCCAGTCACACACTAATGACCCCCCTAGCCCTTCCAGCTGGGTTGCTTCTGATAGGAGCAATAGACCAACTGAACCATCCAAACCGCCAGACCCACAGGATCGTCCATCGGGTAAGGCAGATATCGTGGGTATGCATGAAGATGCCTCTTTGCACCTGGATGAAGTCCAAGATGAGTACGCGAATAATGAGGGTCCTAGTGACCTGGAGGGAAGTGCTCGCTGCTAAAGCAGCTCGTTCTTGGTGATAGTTTTTTTTTTACTTTACTCTATTTTGTTCATACAATTTCTTTTTCATAATGATACTGGTCTGTACTGGAACTGCCAAGGTGCTGGTAGCAAAAAAAAGGAGTTTTCTATGATTTGAAAGCGCTCCATCAGCCCTCTATTATTGTCTTGTCTTGGTGGAAACAAGGATAGGATTAGTGGTGCAAGAGCTGATGGAGTAGTACGTAGAATTGGTTTTTCGGGAGTGGAGGCGCAAGGGTTTTCTGGCGGGATTGGGGTCTTATGAAAAACGGAGATGGTCCAGGTTACGGAGTCACAACCAATTTATAGCCCCCCCATAAACATCAGAATATTTTAGGAGGAAAATCCGCATCAAGAGGAAAAGAATCAGTCCCACAGCACTCTTGCTATTGATCGGATTAACTCTTTCGTATAATAAGAAGAATGCGAGTTGTTCAGGAGGTAATTCCCTTCCTTCTTCACTTGTACAACCCAGTCTTGCTAACAAAGGAGAGCGCGCCCTCACTTCTTTATAACTCCCTTTTGAATGTGATGATGAAATTGGCTTGAATTCAAGAGCTGCTTTCTCACTCGCACTCTATATAAGTCAATTTGTGATGAAAAAAATTCCTATTCTTTTTCTTTCTCACCCGAGGGAACGGAAGTCACTTAATCCTCATCTCTTGAACTCGGGGATCTACTGATTCCATATTACTTCTTTCCCCTGTTATAATAGCTGCAAAAGCTCTTTCAGAGAGATTAGACTGACTTCCAAAGTCAACTCATCAGTTGCAAGGGATGAAGGGACTCGACTGAAAGGAGAGGGACGAAGGGACTCGTCAGAGTTAGGTAGCCAACCAACTCAAGAGTAGCATCTCTCCTCTCTCACTTCTTCCTCTGCTGCTTAGTATGGCTAGTTCCTTTCCTGCTCAGTCGAGCTGAGAGCTTTCCCCGCTACCTATTGTATCGGTTGAGCTTGTACCTCCTCTCCCTATCGAGCTAGTGTAATAATGCCACATCTGAGAATAACTTGTAGCTAGCCTTCGCCTCCCTTTTATAACAGCATGAAAGTACTTAGAGTTTTGATCTCCAAACGCCAGCCCTTACTCTAACAAGTAAGCAAATAGGAATTACTTTACTAAGTAGAGCAGCCTTGAACCCATACCCTTGATTCCCTCCTTTCGCCTCAGCCCGAAGGACCAAAGGTTGCTGTTTGGTCTGGATAAGCAGGCAGGGATAGATAGAATTTGGTAGGGAAAAGTGCTTTGTTGGACTTGTTCCCAGGTGAGATCAAAGATCTTTCAACGCGTTGATTTCCTACTAAAGAAACTGGGCTTCTATCAGGAGTTTTGTTTGTCGATCGATGTGAAAGGGTCGAAAACTCTCGCTTTATGCTTGAGAAACAGCCTTCCCGGCGATCTGCTTCATGAATGGAAGGGTGGAACCAAGGAAGACAACTGAATACCGGGAATTCAAAGAGAGGGATCCCCAGAGGTAAATATCCGGCATTGAGCCCGCCTATCATAAGTATGAGTTGGGAGAGCGAGATAGAGACAAATACCCAATGGACGGTGAAAAAGCTTTCCTTGCGCTGGATAATTCCTTGAGAATGAGAAATAGCGCTCATCCGTAGCTTGGTTCCTGACTTGAGGAGTGAAAGGCTGGCAGTAGTATACATAGAAGATAGAGCTATGCCCTGAGGAAGAAAACCTTTAGCGGCATTGGGATTCTCACCTATTGCAAGTAATCCCTTCCCGCTACGCCCCGTCGAAAAACATACTATTTATATTCATAACCTAGATCGGGGATTATTAAAAGATCTTCCCACCTTCCTTAGCGAACAAGAATTTTCTTATTTGATGCAAGATTCTATACACGTACCAGTTCTGCTTGCTACTGATCTTTGCTACGCAGACGCAGAATCAATTGAGACCGTGGAAGCAGGTCGCTAATTCAAATGAGGAATGACATATGCAATTAACCAGACACCATATTCAAAAAAGAATGGCCAATTTGGTGCTTTTGATGGCCCATCCCTTTCATAATCGCAGCGCAGAGCAACAAGCCGCAAGAGAGACATTGCCCACTTCCCGCTTGCAAACAATAACAAAATGTTCCGCGACTGGTCGATAAGCCTTTTTCCTCTTACTAGTCCTATTTTTAGTCAACTTCCTATCCAGTTTCTAGAGCGAACTCACTACTCTATTAGATAGAAGAATAACCCACTCTATTATCTATTAAAGAATAATATACGGGCCTATGTCGAAGTGCTCTGTGGTGGAAGGAACCCTCTATTCTCTTATTTCCCCATCGACATACCATCCCCACCGGACTCTCTCCGGACAGTCGAGCGAACTCTAATATCACCTCACTTGGCTTCTTGCCCAACTAAAGGAGGCCGCCTTAATCATACAACATAAGTAGATAGATGTAATTACGAACTCATTCTTCCTATCTATGTCCATACTACTAGCAGTATGTGTCTATTTAAAAGTCTAAAAATAGATGTCTCTCGTAACGCTCCTTTCTTTTCTTTGTCTTTCTTCCCTGAATCCAAACTCTATCTCTTCCTTCAGCCCTACGATCTCTCTTATCCCTGGAGGGTGTCTTCCTATCAGGTGCGGAACACTCCTGTCACGGTCGAGAGCAGGTTGAGCTGTAGGCTCCCCTATTTCGAGAAGGGTAGGTTTTCGTACTATTCGCTACTCACTACTACTAGCTCGCCTAAGAGGGCTTACTTATTTGTAGCCATTAGGTGGGTTGGGATTTAACCAGTCTCATTGTCACAGGGGGTGGGTACATACATTCACATACAAAAGGATGGAGAGGGAGCACAGGTCGACTGGTCCTGAGTTAGTGATTAAGCGTACGCCCTCTACGATGCCAACCACACTGCATTCAATCAAAAGCACGCAGCGCTTTTCCTTGGATGGAGACAAAAGTCTTTCCTTTACTTTTTCATTTTCGCTTCGGATTGCACTTATGATTCGGCACTTAGACGTAGACACAGGCCTTGGTTTCGAAATGAAGGCCGCATGCAAGTTTTGAAATATGATTTTTTAGGGCTACTTCTAAGTAAAAACTTCTCCCTTGAGTTCTCTTCGAGGCTGGACCCTTGCGCAGAGCGAGTCAAGTAAGCAGCAGATTGTTGGCGTAGTAAGGCTAGGGAAAGACCGAATGAATGCATTTCTTCTTCGTACCGGGAGGGAATCAGAGCTATCGTAATCATTCATTAATTCGGTCGACGAGACTCACCACTATCTTCCTCCGCACCCTCACTTATACTTCTTTGAAAATCTTCACTTTTTCTTCAAAAAATCCTACGACTTTCTCAACGAAAGACCGGAACCACATCCGCCAACCCCGAAGATCTCCTACTCTTGAAGAGAAAGGCCACCACCAGCCAAGATAGTTCACCCTTTACGAGAAAAGATCCCTAGGGAATTTCACCTTTCAAATGAAGTAGGCATTTAGGTATCCCGAAGTTTAGTTGGTAACTAGACCGCAGAAAGAATAGAACTTTTACCGCTACATCAGCTGGAGAAGATTTCTCTGCAAAGGAAATTCCTATCCTTTCTCTAGTTGAAGACTAATCTGGATATTCCAGAAGATGCTTGACTTCGAGTTCTATTATGGTATAAGTAAGGCATTAGGTAAGCAGCGGAGGTACGTGAAGAGGTGTCTGCGCTGTCCGGATCCTTTATTGTGGTAAGGGGGCATTGTCTCACCCACTCTAATCTATCTGTCTCCTCCAACCATAAAGGGAAGTAAGCCTCAGGAGAGGAGAAAGAATGGCCTAAGACACGCGCATAACCATACATGGACAGAGGATTGGCTTAGTTTTTATAAGTGTTTAAAGGCATCCTAGCGCAAGGAACTTCCAAGAAGTCTAAGTTGACGGCTTTGGTGAACCAAGACTCCGATGAGGAGGAGTGCCATCGGGTTTCCCCTATTCAGTAGCTAAACGCTCTAAGGGCGGAGCAACCTGTTCCTCAGAAGGGCCTGATGTATGTGAAAGCTGAGATGAACGGGAAGCCAGTCAGGGTGATGCTTGACACGGGTGCTACCAACAACTTTCTCTCTGTGGGGATGGTTGATCATCTTTGTCTGAAGGTCGTGAGGAGCAACAGTCAGGTCAAGGCAGAACATTCAAAGGCCCAGGGTATCCAGGGAACGGCTACCACCATGGTTAGGGTTGGGACATGGCAACAAGAATGGTTGTTCCTAGCCTTGCCTATGGATGATTTTGAGATTATTATGGGTCTTGATTTCTTTGTACAAGCAAAGGGATTTGCCATTCCACATCTTGGTGGATTGATGATCTCTGACGAGTCATGTCCAAGCTTTGTTCCGGTGGAGAGAGGGCAGAGCAAAGAGAAGCCATTGATGCAGTCGGCTTCACAGGTGAAGATGGGTTTAAAGAAGGGGGAAACAACCAACCTTGCTGCCCTGGTTGAGATTAAGCCAGACAAGGTTGTTGAAGTGCCTGATGAGATAGCGGCGGTGCTGGATGAGTACAGTGATGTGATGAAGATAGGGACTCCACTATTCGCTTTTTTGAGATTGGTATCCATTTTTTTCGATATGAAACTGGAAATGAAACGATTGGCTCTCGAAGGGACTTTGAAACGGCCGGGGTAAAAAGTCGGGTAGTGCTTCTTTACCGAATAAATTGGTTCGGAGACGCTTATGCACCTGAATTTGTCGATTCTGAACTGAAACCCCCTTGCACCCACCCCTGCCTCTGTTGCAGGATTTATTCCTCTATTTGCCAAATCCACTTTTTGTAGAAAGTAAATACCTTCGGCCCGTCTTTTCGCTACGGCCGTAAGACACCTGAATTGTTTGAATTCTGCTCCGCCCCCGGGGTTGAGGATGTGTCCCGTAGATAGTAGAACAGTGTATTGCGCTTATTATTACTAAGTCATTTTCCTTCCCTGAGATAAGCAGTTACATCCGTTCCATTCCCTAAATAGCGAGCTCCCCAAAAAGTACCTCTTTCTGAGAGTGAGTTAGTTGATTGGCACGTTGCACCAAACAAAGAAAGGAGTGGAGATTACTGCTTGCTTCGTACTTTTCTTACCATAAGCTGGTGATCCAATACCACCGAGTTGTTTACTAAAACCGGAACAGAAGACAGACCGAGCTATGCCCATATCTAATAGACACCTGTAGCTTCTACTTATTTCAGTGCTAGCGATGCCCTTTGCTAAACAGATGTAATCACTCTATTCTATTTTGTTGTTGTTATGACTTTCTCGGGTAGTCAGCCCTGTTAGTGATATGAGAGAAGTGTTCTAAGGCAATCGCCTTATGATTGTAATATTTATTTTAATAAATGATAATTTACTATTTGAGTATACATGTCTGTGTATTTGATTGAGATCTTAAACTCATCTACTGAATGTCCGCAATACAACTCACAGCATAAGAGAATTTGTGATGGGATCACAACTTGTGATTATCTCTAATGTGTAATTGTGAAGTATTGAAATTATCTCTAGTCGATGAATTGATAAAAACGGACACTATCAATTCTGTTGAGACTAGCATCGGTTATTCTCTAATCAGCTGATTCTCACTGGCTGGTGACATTGGGATGTCTGGAGATAAACATGGATGCTAGTTAAGGGAACTAGTTCATTGGAGTGACTAGCTGTAAGACTTCATATGGGAATCTACATGTAGATATGTCAATGAAGTTCTTACTGCAGCTTAAGTGCGATGATCCTTTGACTTGCGGTGTTCAAGTCATCTTGGTCTTGGAGACTTATACTTTAACATCTTAAGCGAACATCTCCAAGGAGGTGTGGACCCAGGATGATTGGGTATAAGCCGAAGTGCCCGAAGATGTTTGAACAGCCTACAAAGGATTCACCACTCCTTGCGAGGAGATGTATACCCAGGCCTATCGTCGGATTGTTACTCAAAAACCTCTGGCCAGAGTATATCATGTTTAGAGTGCGAGTCTCTAAAATACATGAGAGTAATTAGAAATCCAATGGACAAGAAAGACACTACTTGGGCTAGGTGTGACGTAGTCAGCCTAGTGGGGACTGACACCATAGACCGTGTCCTGAACCAAGTGGGTATAAGGTGGTAAAGGGAATGGGGCACGATTTAGTAGAGCTGCTGAAGGGTTTCAGAATAATTTCTTCTGAGGTCAAACCGTTGATCTTTCGATTAATTGGGGGTCATGATGTACTACTAGGTGCCACTCATGACCGTTCTATAATTGGTTAATTATAGACGGCCAACATAAATCGAAAGCCTATTTAGTCACACGCACTACGAGTAATTCGAGGGATTTAAAACGAGTTGAAAATTGGATTTTTCGATCAAGAGAAATAAGTCGAATCTGAGTTAATCAGAGGCGCAATGGAAGCTAAAAATGGCTAAGTCTTTTGAAGGCTTTTTGGGCGAATTAAATGAGTTTAATTCGCGTTGGTTCGGCTCGGTTTGGCCGGCCAAAGAGGGTGCAAGCCCTCCTTGGTTGGCCGGCCACCTAGAGGGAGAGAAACCAATTAATTTTGGTTTAATCAATAAAATAAATCTAGCGCTATTTATTTTATAAATTATGGATAAATAAATTTGTATAAA
The DNA here is from genome assembly GCA_024364735.1 of Boesenbergia rotunda. Classification (NCBI taxonomy): domain Eukaryota; kingdom Viridiplantae; phylum Streptophyta; class Magnoliopsida; order Zingiberales; family Zingiberaceae; genus Boesenbergia; species Boesenbergia rotunda. Next base: position 26,805 of record JAGFNQ010007635.1, on the reverse strand, counting down.
GAAATTTATATAAATAAATTTATAGAAATTTATTCTTTTTATGGAAGTTAAAATAATCCATGAATTGGTTTATTTTAATTTTATAAAATCAATTATGAATTGATTTTTCCATAATAAGAAAGTTTATAAATTTCTTATAAAATTTTATTCCATAATTTAAAGAGAAGAAGAATTTGTTTTATTATAAATTAGTTATAATAAGACTAGGCTTAACGGAATAAGTCATAAGAAATTTTATAAGATAAAATTCTTATGATAACTAATTCCGTTAAAGAGGAGACTTAGCGAGGGAGAAGCAACTATATAAGGAACCATAGGCAAGCCTTGGATTCCTAACTAATCAATTGAGTATTGATATAGAGCTCCCTCTCTCTCTCTCTTTTATTCTCTTCTCCTTCCCTTCTCCCCACCTATGGCCGGCGCCCACCTTGAGGCATCTAGGGCCGGCACCCCTCTTGTCTGCTAGGGCCGGCGCAACTCCTCCCATAGAAGGTGGTTGCCGTGAGCTTCAAGAAGAAGGAGAAAACAAAACAAGAAGAAGAAGAAGCGGATTGCGACTCCTCTCTTCTCGGAATTCGATTCCGTTTCTTTGTTGGTTAGTTTCTTTTCCTTTTCTCTTGTTCTTCTAGTTGTGCCTATAGAGAATCTAGTAGTTCTCGTCGGCACAAAACTCGTGACTTTGCGAAGTCATCCCGAAGAGAACTCGGCGTGGACGCGAATAGAGGCGGAGCTCCCAAGGGACGCTACGGTTGGATCTCGTCCCTTTCTTCGAGTTACGAAAGGTATAAAGTAAATTAGTTTACTTTTCCGCAAAGTTTTATTTTATGATTATGTCAACACACCATAAGGTTGCATGCTAGATACGAAGTTAAAATAATTTAGGAAATTATTTTATGCAAATTCTTCCGCTGCACGTAAAAATTTAAAATTTTACGAACTCGTATCCTTGTCGACATGCACCCGGTCCCAACAAGCCCCACCCATGCGGTTAAACCAATCGTAAAAACAAGGAAACATGATCGCATTGATATCCGGTAAAGACAAAACGTTAGTTGTTGTATGCGGGATCCTCACACTCAACTTCTTGGCCCCTAAATTCCTGCTTCAGGTATGAAGTCACTCTCCTTATCAGTCGAGCTCTATCTGACTCGTATATCTCCCTACCGGTCGCTGCCTCAATACAATTCTTATACTCTTTACTCTCCTTATCAGTCAAGCTCTACCCGAGGGCTACCCTCTCGCATACGCTCGAGCTCTATCGAGTCTACAATCGACCTATCGGTCGCTGCCAATACAATACTCCTTGTGTCGGCCCTCTCCTTATCAGTCGAGCTCTACCCGAGGGGTACCCTCTCGCATAATATTCGCTCGAGCTCTATCTGACGATACCCTCTCCTTCGAGCTCTATCCAAGGTCGTATATCTCCCTACCCCTACCGGTCGCTGCCTCAATATTATTGCATTCGGCCCTCTCCTTAGCAGTCGAGCCTATTCTTGCTTCATACAATCTCCCTATCGGTCGTTGCCTCAATACAATACTCCTTTTGTCGGCCCTCTCACATACGCTCGAGCTCTATTGAGTCTACAATCGACCTATCGGTTGCTGCCTAATACAATACAATACCCTTGTAGTCGGCCCTCTCGCATACGCTCGAGCTCTATCGAGTCTACAATCGACCTATCGGTCGCTGGCTCCTTGTGTCGCCCCTCTCCTTATCAGTCGAGCTCTATTCGAGGGATACCCTCTCACATAATATTCGCTCGAGCTCTATCGAGTCTACAATCGACCTATCGGTCACTGCCTAATACAATACTCCTTTCGTCGGCCCTCTCCTTATCAGTCGAGTTCTATCCGAGGGATACCCTCTCGCATAATATTCACTCGAGCCTATCGGGGTCTACAATCGACCTATCGGTCGTTAGCTCCTTGTGTCGCCCCTCTCCTTATCAGTCGAGCTCTATTCTTATGTCTACAATCGACCTATCGGTCGCTGCCTCATTGCATTCGGCCCTCGGATTAACTATAAAGCGAGCCTATTCTTAACCCTCTCGCATACGCTCGAGCCTATCCTTACGGATGCCCTCTCCCTATGGTGCTTGACCTCCTCAGACTCGAGTGGAAGAGAACTACCTATGAGATTCAAGCAGAAAGATCGGAGAGCGAACATTCGGCCCAGGACTGCTAACAAAGCAAAGGTTCGGACTGCAACTAATGTGCCGAACTCTGACTTATAATATAACAACTGGTGCTCCGCCTCTAACCCCGTCGTTCTCACTCGGCCCTTGGTTCGGAGAGCTCACAGTAACATTTGAAAGGAGAGCTAAGGAGAGCCTCGCTAGCTCAGTGGTAGAACTTGAACCATTCCCAAAAGAAACCCTTCACTCCTCTACAGGAATTCAATAAACTTCTCACCTAGAACTCTGAACTTACACTATTCCATCTCTTTCCCGAGGATGGTCCGAATAAGATTCTCCGGGCGGTCCGGGCACCAGCAACTAATATAAAGTAATTAGTACCGGACTCAGACAGAAACTCTCCTTCAACAGGAATTAACTCATACCCAAAGGAGCTGCTGCGGGCTAAGCGCCAATAGCTGCCGAATCCTCATAGTCCTCCGCTGCCTCGAGTCTACCCAAAGAGTGAGCTTTCCCGTGAGTCTTCTTCTTGTCTTAGGGTTAGATTCCATTCCTTAAGGTGCAAAGAAGATCTATAGTCTGGTTCGGGACTACTAACATAAAATAAGGATTCCAAGAGGGACGAGCGATAGCGACGTGAACAGAGTGAGAAGCAAACGAGTTTATGGTGCTAAGACTTTAAGAACAGAAGCAGCCTAAGCAGCCGTGAATGGCTAATGAAATTCACCTACAATTTCGGCCCTATCGCATAATATTCGCTCGAGACGTCGTTCTCACTCGGCCCTTCCCGATAGCGCGGAATCGACCCTTACCGGGCGGTTACTAGGTCCAGTGCCCAAAAAGAGAGAGTCTGATTCAGAGTTGAAGCAGCTAATGCCCTGGCCAAGAGACGACTTATATCTACATCTATCCTCATAGTAAGAAAAAGCCAGTTCAAGCTCTCTTCTAGGCGTCCCACAGCAGACTCAATAGCAGCAGTTACGGATTAAATTGCGACAAGAGCGTATTCTTTAAATTCTGATTCACGTGCAAAACCTTTTTGTCTAATTCTGGGAGATGAACTTCCTCACAACCTAGCATTTTCTGTCCGTGGGTCAGGAAAGAGACAGCCTCCCCGCTCGAGAAGGCCTATCTTTGCCAAGGACCAATCTCTTTCTTTTCTTCTTCACTGAAAAGGGACCGAAATCGAGTTGCAATTTCCATGCATCCATGCAAAACCTCTCACCCATCACTGATGCCATACGTTTACACCATACTCCAATCACAGCCAGCTCATCGTTGATGGCTCACGTAAGACCAGACCAAGTCGAAACCTTACTGCATACATGCTCCTTTGCGAATCTATTACTGCTTCTTTGCGATTACGCCAGTCATACACTAATGGACCCCCCGCGGCCGCTGGGTTGCTTCTGATAGGTGCAATAGACCCCATTCACCATCACGCTAGACCCTTAGGATCGTCCATCGGGTAAGGCAGATCTCGTGGGTATGCATTCATATGCCTCTTTTCACCTGGTATTTCCTGGATGTCCATACCAGTTTCAATCCAGGATTCAGTCCAAGATGAGTACGCGAGAGGGTCCTAGTGACCTGGAGGGAAGTGCTCGCAGCTAAAGCAGCTCGTTCTTGGTGATAGTTTTGCGGTCAAAAAAGGAAGTATTACAAGGAGTCAATCAATAGGGAGAAAGCTCATATGGCATAGATTAGTGCATGGAAGAAAGAGAGACTTGAAAACTGAACAGCAGACGATTAGCCGACATTGTCTTTCCGGACCAGTGAGAACGACTCTTGGGTGCATGAAGCTTCTTTTCATTTGCTTTTCTTTTTTCTTTTCTTTATCGGCTTATTGAGTGGATGTATTTGTATCCCATACAAGAAAGACAAAGTTTGAAAGTGAAGTGAACCTATCAAAATCTCTTGAAGCACTGAAGCTCGTGAAGCAAAACAACCGAAAGAGAAAGACATTCCTTTCTAGCGTAAGGCAACTCGTGCTACCTATGCTGCTCTTGCTCTGATTAGAACAATGAAGATAGTCTAGCTGGTAGAGATGGTAGAGTCAGCACATTGATCGGATCTCAAGAGAAAGGCACTCCTCATATTAACTGGCCGGAGCCAAGGTTGGACTCTTTTCCAGAACCTACATTACATGTGGCTTGAAGAAAACGATCTATTCGAGAAAGCCAGTTTCAGGCTTATTCGTGGTGGTCTCCTAACTTATCAGAATCATTAGGTAAACGAATCCACTCTTGATCTGTCTATGGATGACAATTCCTTCACCTTCTTGTCTTTGGCTAAGCAAACCTAGATAAAAGGTATATCCCTAATCAGAGTCCATCAAAGCGTTTTCCGAGAGGGCCTATATCTTTTCATTCCTATTTCTTCTTTTGATATGGTCAGCCTCTATACTGTGAAGCTCCAGAACCTGTCCCCGTCGTTACCTCGGCCCTTGAGTTGAGTCCCCTCAAACTCCATGGTCAAACTAGTCATAGTCACCTTTGACCTAGAACTGACTAAGGGTACTCTGATCCTACGAGGAAAGGTTTATGGATCCCCCTCCGGGTCCCCCCTTCTCACGTAGAATGGTTATCCAGGCGCTTCCAGGCCCTCGACTCTCTCCCGGAAGACACGTCGCTATCGCTCGTCCCTTCATTCTTACTTGACTTTCATTCTTTCTGTTTCGAACTCCGACAGCCTACTAACCAGGGCTCTCCTTGTCCCTATCAGAGGATTGAACCGCTTCGCTTTTACGACAAGCTTGCTATGATTCTAGGGAATGGAACACACACTCAATCGGCAGCCGTTCTGGTTCACTCTCTATATCAATAGAGATGGCTTCATTAACAGTACAGAAGTTGCTCTATTTATGTAACACCCGCCCATTTACAGCCTTACGGCGGTGCTACGTGACATACATATACGCATGTGGACTTCTTAATGCTGCGGAATAATTTTAAAACTTTATCCACATGCGTTTAAACCATGCACTTATAACTTAAATCATGTTGACACATTCTTAGCTATCATTCTTAACCATAGTGACATGGTAAACTTAGCATCATTCATAATCATATAGCATCATTCTTAAACATGTTTGTGTGGTCATCATGTAAAGAGAGAAAGACATAGGATCTTTTCTTTTCTTTTGCCAAGTCATTGCCACACACACACACTTACCCCTCCTGCTGCTTCCCTTAGTAACCTCTTGCTTGATCTGCGGTATAAGAAAAATAAGACTATAAGCACATAGGCTTAGTAAGACCCTTTCCTACTCACTAAAACCATTCGTCAATTAAACATATGCACACGAAACATTAACATAACTTGGTGCTTAACATAAATCATAAGTATATAAAATCACTCAGCATGACATAGTTCTTAGCATAGAACATGAGCATAAAATATACTTAGCATGACATGATACATGACATAAACATAAGCATAGTTATTCTTAACATGGCGTAATACATGGCATAAATGTAAACATAAAATATACTTATCATGACATGATACATGGCATAAATATAAACATAAAACATACTTAGCATGGCATGATACATGACATAGATATAAACATAAAGGATACTTAGCATGGCATGATATATGGCATAGAGATAAACATAAAACATACTTAGCATGACATGATACATGGCATAGAGATAAACATAAAACATACTTAGCATGGCATGATACATGGCATAGAGATAAACATAAAACATACTTAGCATGGCATGATACATGGCATAGAGATAAACATAAAACATACTTAGCAGGGCATGATACATGGCATAGAGATAAACATAAAACATACTTAGCATGACATGATACATGGCATAGAGATAAACATAAAACATACTTAGCATGGCATGATACATGGCATAGAGATAAACATAAAACATACTTAGCAGGGCATGATACATGGCATAGAGATAAACATAAAACATACTTAGCATGACATGATACATGGCATACTTAGCATGGCATGATACATGACATAGAGATAAACATAAAACATAAACATAAAACATTTTCCATCATGGCATAATGCATAACATGAATGAATGCATGAGTCAAATGCATATACATAAGGATGCTTAATTTTTAAAATCATACTTTTAAATACTTAAACATAATCATAACATCATTGGGGTCCCCAGCTTGTACCACATACATACATCATGTGCGCGCATCCCTAAGTAAATACGAGGTAGTTAGTCTCGACCTACTAGGGTAAGGACAGCATAGTCGGTAGTCCCAGAACTGGGGCATTCTTAAGGTGTCCATCCCTGTTGCACAGCTTCGGTAGTGCCAGAACCGTGGATAGCATAGTCGGTAGTCCAGAACCGGGGTGTTCTTAAGGTGCCCATCCCTTGGACCCTTACTTCGGTCCGGTACAAGCCCATTCATAAAGTAAAATAACTTTGCATGATTCATCATTCATAGACATTCATGACATAAACATAATCTTGTTTCATGAAACATAGCATAAGAGTAGGAACAGCTGCGGTAGTTCCAGAACCGTGGACAGCTTCGGTAGTTCAGAACCGAGGCGTTCTTAAGGTGCCCATCCCTTAGCATGACATAAACATACTTAACATTTCATCATACATACTTAACATCATGATGCCTTAAAGGCATGAACATTCATCATCATTCATTATCCTTATTCATAAGGTATGTCATGCTTTATCTCATTTTGTCTTAGAGCCATGATTATCATTTTCATTTATCATCTTCATTCTAAAACATAGCATACGTACATATTATTCATAAAGCATGGCATACATACATGTCCTTCACAAAGCATGGCATACATACATATCATTCATAAATCATGGCATACATACATATCATTCATAAGTCATGACATACCTACATAATTAGCATCTTAATTCATAAAACATGCATGGTCATGGTACATAGGAAAACATGCCTAGATCCTTTCATACATGATACATTTCCTTAGGTTCATAGCACATGGTCCAAACATTTGTGAATCATCATAACAAATGACCTAACATACAAGTCATGACACATAAGCTAGGGTTTTAATTGGCATAAAATTCTTCCAACATACTTAAACATACACATCCATCATAGTACCCTATAAACATGCATCCTTGTGGTCTTAACCCAACCCAAACCCTAAATTTCAAGGTTGGCCGAAAGTCCCATAGAAGGTGGCTCCATCATTCAATTAACATAAAAGGTTCCATGAGTAAAATATAACCCATACATTTCATACTAAACCATAGGAAACCCTTAAGCCCCATAATTCGAGCTAACCCTAATTTCCTTGCCCTCGAATTCCTCTTGGCCGAAACCCCAAGGACCTAGTTCCATGGGAAAAATTCATATAACACACAATCAATATCCATTAGATCATAGAGGAACATATAAACATGCTTGAAGAGTTAAATTTTAAATCTAACCATAGGACATGGAGGGTGGCCGAAACCCTCAAGGCTTTAGGGTGCCACAAACTTTCCCTAAGTCATAATCCATACTTTACATATCATAATAAAACATTAAGGAGCATGAATAAGAGTTTACATCATTCCTAAGCCCCCTTTTAAGCCTTGGCCGAACCCCTTAACAAGCCTGAGCCATAGTTTTCTTCACATGTAATCCAAAATAATTCTTATATCATGAAATCAACTTGAAAAACCATTATACCACAGGTGAGGGGGGTCTTACATTGGGTTATCTTGGTTTGTAGACCTTAAAAAGAGAAGATGATGAAGACCTTGTTGTCCCTTGATCACCCTTAGCCCTTTGTAGCCTTGTAGATAGCCCTTAGATCTTGAAGATTAAGCATTCTTGTGAAGTTTTTCCAAAGGGGAAACCCCCTTGTGGGTTTCGGCTAGATGGAGGAAGAAGGAGGGAGAGGAAAAGTCTTGGTGGAAGAGAAGAAGAAAACAACAACTTAAGTGCCAAGTTTTCGATTCCCTTCCTCATCCCTCTCATTTATACTCAATGAAGAGGGGCAAGTGAAGAGTCATGATGTCTCTTCCCTTGACGACTCTTCATTTTCCCTAAGCCTTAACCAAAATCCACTTCATTCTCTACTAGCACTCCCTTGCTAGGTGAATTGGTTAGTACATGTAACGCCCATTTTTTTTTTAAGCGGCGTTATGCTAAACATACATGTGAATATGTAACATCTTAATGCAGCAGAATAACTAGTACATAAATCATATACACATGTCTGGGTTATCATTTGTTAGTGACATGAGAGAAGTGTCCTAAGGCAATCGCCTTATGATTGTAAACATTTATTTTAATAAATGATAATTCACTATTTGAGTATACATGTTTGTGTATTTGATTGGGATCTTAAACTCATCTACTGAATGTCCGCAATACAATTCACAGCATAAGAGAATTTGTGATGGGATCACAACTAGTGATTATCTCTACATGTGCCATTGTGAAGTATTGAAAATATCCCTAGTCGATGAATTGATAAAAACGGACACTATCAATTCTGTTGAGACTAGCATGGGTTATTCTCTAATCAGCTGATTCTCACTGGCTGGTGACATTGGGATGTCCGGAGATAAACATGGATGCTAGTTAAGGGAACTAGTTCATTGGAGTGACTAGCTGTAAAACTTCATATGGTAATCTATATAGATATATCAATGAAGTTCTTACTGCAGCTTAAGTGCGATGTTCCTTTGACTTGCGGTGTTCAAGTCATCTTGGTCATGGAGACTTATACTTTAACATCTTAAGCAAGCATCTCCAAGGAGGTGTGGACCCAGGATGATTGGGTATAAGCCGAAGTGCCCGAAGATGTTTGAACAGCCTACAAAGGATTTACCACTCATTGCGAGGAGATGTATACCCAGGCCTATCGTCGGATTGTTACTCAAAGCCTCTAGCCAGAGCATATCATGTTTAGAGTATGAGTCTCTTAAATACATGAGAGTAATTAGAAATCCAAAGGACGAGAAAGACACTACTTGGGCTAGGTGTGACGTAGTCAGTCTAGTGGGGACTGACACAAACAGACCATGTCCTGAACCAAGTGGGTATAAGATGGTGAAGGGAACGGGGCACGATTCATTAGAGCTGCTGATGGGTTTCAGAATTACTTCTGAGGTCAACCGTTGATCTTTCGATTAATTGGGGGTCATGATGTACTACTAGGTGCCACTCATGACCGTTCTATAATTGGTTAATTATAGACGACCAACATAAATCGAAAGCCTATTTAGTCACACGCACTACGAGTAATCCGAGGGATTTAAAACGAGTTGAAAATTGGATTTTCCGATCAAGAGAAATAAGACGAATCTGAGTTAATCAGAGGCGCAAAGGAAGCTTAAAATGGCTAAGTCTTTTGAAGGCTTATTGGGCGAATTATATGAGTTTAATTCGCGATGGTTCGGCTCGGTTTGGCCGGGCAAAGAGGGTGCCAACCCTCTTTGGTTTGGCCGGCCAAAAGAATGGGGAGAAACCAATTTTATTTGGTTTAATTAATAAAATAAATCTAGCGCGATTTCTTTTATAAATTATGGATAAATAAATTTGTATAAAGAAATTTATATAAAGAAATTTATAGAAATTTATTCTTTTTATCGAAATTAAAATGATCCATGGAATGGTTTATTTTAATTTTATAAAATCAATTATGAATTGATTTTTCCATAATAAAGAAGATTTATAAATTTCTTGTAAAATTTATTCCATAATAAAAGGAGAGATGTATTTGTTTTATTATAAAGTTAGTTATAATAAAACTAGGCATAACGGAATAATTCATAAGAAAATTTATAAGATAAATTTCTTATGAAAATTAATTCCGTTAAAGAGGAGACTTAGCAAGGGAGAGGCTACTATATAAAGGAACCAAAGGCAAGCCTTGAATTCCAATCGATAGAGTAATCAAGAGATTAATTCTCTCCCTCTCTCTCTCTTATTCTCTTCCTCCCCTTCTCCTTCCCACCTAGGGCCGGCGCCCCTTAGCTTACCCTAGGGCCGGCGCCTCCTCCTCCTAGGGCCGGCGCACCCTCTTCTCCAAGAATTGGCGTGAGCAACCTCCATCAAGAAGGAGCCAAAGAAGAAGAAGAAGAAGCGGAACGCAACTCCTTCCTTCCCGGAATTTAGATTCCGTTTCTTGGTGGTTAGTTTCCTTTCTTCTCTCTTGATCTTCTAGTTGTGCCTTTAGAGAATCTAGTAGTTCTCGTCGGCACAAAACTCGTGACTTTGCGAAGTCATCCCGAAGAGAACTCGGCGTGGACGCGAATAGAGGAGGAGCTTCCAAGGGACGCTACGGTTGGATCTCGTCCCTTACTTCGAGTTACGCGAGGTACTAAGTAAATTAGTTTACTTTTTCAGTAAAGTTTTAATTTATGATCATGTCTACACATCATAAGGTCGCATGCTAGATAGTGGTTAAAAATAATTTGAGAAATTATTAAGCTAATTCTTCCGCTGCACGTAAATATTTTAAAATTTACGAACTCGTATCCTTGTCAACATGCACCCGGTCCCAACAGTGGTATCAGAGTCGGTTAGTATTCGACATAATCATATAATTGTTATGCGAAAAACTTTGTCATAATCTCAATTTTGGAAAAATTTTCAATTATGGAAATTTTCCAATTATTATAAATTTTAGATTTAGGAATTTCAAAGTTTGGAAATCCTCATGAAATTTCGCAAACGTTTGAAATATCCTAGTTTCTGAAATTTTATGATAATTGTGAAAACTTCCCATCTTTGGAAACTTTCCAATTTTGAAAATTTTCTATTTTAGAAATTTTCCAATTTTGGAAATATGTAAGTTTTCTTTGTACCAGAAACTTACAATTATTCTGAAAACCTATTATGAAATCTCGCAATTTTGGCACTTTCTTTCAAGAAAGTCTAGACAAATTTATGGACAATTAATTGACAATTAAATTTGAATTGGTTTTTAAATTGACAATAAAATTCTTTATTTTGGATTGAGCCTCGGGGAGCCGTCCAATTTAAAGTTAGTTGTTGTAATTTAATTTCCCAATTTTAAATGAAATTGTCATGTTTAATTTGGTTATGCTTCCGAAGCGGACCAAATTGGATTTACGACAAATTACTTTTCTTTGGGTATCTGAGCCTCGGGGAGCCACCCTTAGAAAACGATTTGTTGTAATTAATTAAATCCATGAATAAAATATGATTTAAGAGGTGATGCTCTTACATATTGTTGTCTCCAAAATTAATTAGGAAAATGGTTTCCTATAGAGTTTTCTTAAAAGAGATTTTCATAAAAATAATATGTGATTGAATTAAGGGAATTGCCTCTTAATTTAATAAGATTTGATTTAGAGAAATCAAAGTCTTAAACATATTATTTCCGAAATTGATTATGACAATTTAGAAAATTGTTTCCCAAAACAATTCCTTTAAAAAAGTATGAAATTAGAATTAGGAAATCCGGTTCCTAATTCAATTAATGAGACTTGATAACTTAAGTCACATACATACTTTATTAAGGAAATCGTTAGTCATGACATGATTATATGTTATGAATGTGCTTAGAAAAGAAAGGATGAGACCCAAAAACCCCTTACAAAATATTAAGGCCAACACCTTCCATTAATATGGTTAGAATCGGAGTTTTGTTTCTCGTTTGGGTTGATGGACTCATCCATGCCCGGCTTGAACCTCAACATGTTCAAACCATGGAATTAGTTTATGAATAATATAGTTGGAGTCAGAGGTCAATCCTTAGTTTTGGTTGTTGGACACATCCAAGCCTGACTAAACGGTTGAATAAGCTCCAACCATATTAAAACTATTTCTTGATTAATGGGTCAGCCTTAAGCTTGGAGCATCGATTTGTTGTGCCACAGCCAAGGTCGATGCAAAGAGATGTGCAGTTGGGTGCTATGTATAATGTCGCATACTTGTTAATGAGTTAACAACCCAATGATTTATGCAAACATTCAATTAGTTGATAGCATAAAGTGATAGTTACATATATGTGATATGTAATCGGTATAATTACCTACCTTCATAGCTAAGAATAACTTGATGGCCACAGCCATGGTTGTTCTTATCTATGGTTGGATATCAACCTATTTGGAGATGTTCCTACAATCCCCCGAATTGATAAAAAGGATTATTCAATTTGAAAAATAAATAGGATTTTTAATTAATGTATATTGATACATTCTTTATCATTCTTCTCACATAAGCTCAATTTGTATTTCTAGGTTAATCACTCGATCATGTCTTCTCTAAACTTGCGTTCCATTTTGGACACCAATAAACTGACTGGGCCAAATTTCATGGACTGGCTTCGAAACCTGAGGATAGTCCTCAAGGCAGAGAAGCTTGCATATGTCCTTGAAGATCAACTTCCCAACCATCCTCCAGAAGGTGCAACTCCAGACCAGCTAATGGCCTATCAGAAACATGTGACCGATTCTGAACTTGCGAGTTGCATCATGCTAGCCTCTATGATACCTGAGCTGCAAAAGCAGCATGAGCATATGGATGCTTATACCATCATCTTCCATCTTCATGAGTTGTTTGAAGAGCAGGCGAGATCCGAAAGGTTCGAAATCTCCAGACTCCTCTTCACCACTAAGATGTAGGAAGACACTTCTGCCTCGCAGTTTGTGTTAAAGATGTTGGGGTATATTGAGCGACTGAGCACACTCGGTTTTGCAATGGATCATGAACTATGTATTGACTTAATTCTGAATTGTTTGCCCAAAAGTTATTCACAATTTGTGATGAACTATCGGATGAACAAACTAGAGACTACCATTCCTGAGTTGCTCAACCTGCTGAAGACTGTGGAGCCTTTTGTAAAGCCGGAGCAAAAGACGGTACTGTTAGTTGGTTCCTCGAAGAAAGGTTCTAAGAGGAAGGCCAAGGAACAGAGTAAAGGGAAGAAGAAAAAGGCCAAAAAGACTGAAAAGAAACCAAAAGGAACTTGCCATCATTGTGGCAAGGAGGGTCACTGGCGAAGAAATTGCAAGGTTTATCTTGAGTCCTTGAAGAATAAGGCATCCGATGCCCCATCCTCTTCAGGTATCTTCGTTATTGAAAGTCACTCTATTTTCTCAAATACCTGGGTACTTGATACTGGGTGTAGCTCACATATATGTAATGACATACAAGGGCTAAGGAATAGAAGAAGACTCGTCAAAGGAGAAGCAAATTTGCGAGTTGGAAATGGAGCAAAGATTGCTGCTGTTGCCATCGGAACATATTTGCTAAAGCTCCCCACTGGTCGTGTCTTAGAATTGGATAATTGTTATTTTGTTCCTTCGTTAATAAAGAACATTGTATCTATTTCATGTTTGAATGAAAAGGGTTATCATTTAACTTTTAGTAACAATTGTTGTTACATAACTTTAAATGGCGTTCTTTATGGGAATGGAACTTTGTGCAATGGTATCTACATGTTAGATTTATCCGATGATGTTTTCAATATCGAAGTTAGCAACAAACGTGCTCGAATAGATAATCGAATAGACTCCTACACTTGGCATTGCCGTCTTGGCCATGTAAGTAAGAAACGCATGACCGAATTACACCGATGTGGAATTTTGGAATCATTTGAACCCGGTTCATTTGATACATGCGAATCATGCTTAAAAGGCAAGATGACCAAATTACCCTTTTCCAGAAAAGGTAATCCAGTGGGAGAATTGCTTGGTCTAATACATACTGATGTATGTGGATCAATGTCAACTCTTGCACAAGGAGGCTATAGCTACTTCATCACCTTTATCGATGATCACTCACGATTCGGGTATGTGTTCTTGATGAAATACAAATCTGAAGCCTTTGAGAAATTCAAAGAGTTCAGAAATGAAGTAGAGAAACAGCTTGGCAAAAGTATTAAGATTCTTCGATCCGATCGGGGTGGTGAATACTTGAGTCAAGAGTTTCAAGATTATCTTAGGGACAATGGGATATTATCCCAATGGACTCCGCCGTATACACCACAGCATAATGGTGTATCTGAGAGGCGCAACCGAACCTTGATGGACATGGTTAGGTCGATGATGAATCATGCAACTCTTCCAGAATCCTTTTGGGGCTATGTACTTAAGACAGTTGTTTACTTGCTAAACAGAGTCCCGACCAAGGTAGTCTCTACTACTCCATATGAGACATGGAATGGTAAGAAACCTCACTTAACTCACCTTAAGATATGGGGTTGTCCTGCTTATGTGAAGCGGACTATATCAGACAAATTGGATGCTAAGTCTGATAAATGTCTATTTATTGGATACCCTAAGGAAACGAAGGGTTACCAATTCTATCATCCCTTGGAACAAAAGGTGTTTGTTTCAAAGCATGCTATATTTCTGGAAAAAGAATTTCTTTTACAAGAAAACAGTGGGAGTGACATTGAACTTGATGAAGTTCAAGAAACTCCAATAGACATTACAGAGACACCTAGTCTAGACCCACAACCAATAACTCATAATGATGAGCTATCAATTGAACCTAAAACAACACCACCTCTTCGTAGATCTGATAGGACACGCAATATTCCAGAGAGATATGGATTTCTCATAAGTGAATCGAACGACGTGTTACTCATAAGCGATGACGAACCTATAAGTTATGAAGATGTTCTGAAATGTTCAGAAAGGGACAAATGGCTTGAAGCCATGAAGTCGGAAATGGATTCCATGTACGAAAATCAAGTATGGGACTTGGTTAACCCACCTGAAGGGATTAAGCCCATAGGGTGCAGTGGGTTTTCAAGAAGAAAACCGACATGGAAGGTAATGTAGTTACCTTTAAGGCTAGATTAGTGGCAAAAGGATATCGTCAAAAACAAGGAATTGATTATGACGAAACCTATTCGCCAGTAGCTATGCTTAAATCCATTCGGATGCTCCTAGCCATAGCAGCTCATTATGATTATGAGATATGGCAAATGGATGTGAAAACAGCTTTCCTTAATGGAAACCTGCTTGAGGATGTATACATGATACAACCTGAAGGATTCACATCGGTTGATAGAACCAAAGTATGCAAGCTTCGACGATCCATATATGGACTGAAGCAAGCATCCAGGAGCTGGAACATCCGTTTTGATGAGACAATCAAAGAGTTTGATTTCTCACAAAATCCTGACGAACCTTGTGTGTACAAGAAGGTTAGTGGGAGTGCAGTCGTATTCCTAGTGCTATATGTCGATGACATTTTACTTATAGGAAATGATATATCAGTTTTACAGACAGTTAAAATTTGGTTGTCCAAAACTTTCTCCATGAAAGACCTGGGAGAAGCAACCTATATCCTTGGGATTAGAATCTATAGAGATAGATCAAAACGGTTGCTTGGTCTTTCGCAGTCTACATATATAGACCGAGTGCTAAAAGGTTTAGCATGTCGGAATCCAAGAAAGGTTACCTTCCATCAGGCATGGATCAACCTTTCAAAGTCTATGTGTCCGCGCACAGAAGACGAGAGGATTTGCATGAATAAGATTCCTTATGCATCCGCGATAGGATCTATCATGTATGCTATGTTGTGTACTAGGCCCGATGTATCGTATGCTTTGAGCGTCACAAGCAGATACCAGTCGGATCCAGGAATGGATCATTGGGCGGCTGTCAAGACAATCCTTAAGTACTTAAGAAGAACTAAGGATGTGTTCCTAATATATGGAGAAGGAGATATGGTAATACGTGGGTATACAGATGCCAGTTTCCAGACAGATAAGGATGACTCCAAATCGCAGTCTGGATACGTATTTACTTTGAATGGAGGCGCAGTAAGTTGGAAAAGTTCCAAACAAGACACCGTAGCGGATTCAACCACGGAAGCGGAATATATCGCAGCTTCGGAAGCAGCAAAGGAAGCAGTCTGGATCAAGAAGTTCGTCTCCGAACTTGGCGTGGTTCCAACCATTGATGAAGCAGTGCCGGTTTACTGCGACAACAATGGAGCTATTGCACAAGCAAAGGAACCAAGGTCTCATCAGCGATCCAAACACGTGCTTCGCCGCTATCATCTGATCAGAGAGATTATAAGTAGGAATGATATACAAATTGAGAAAATTCCCACTGAAAAGAATTTAGCGGATCCTTTAACTAAGGCCTTGCCTCAGAGCAAGTTTGAGGGTCATGTTAGAGCCTGTGGTATTGGATACCGTAGCGATTGGCATTAGGCCAAGTGGGAGTTTGTTAGTGATATGAGAGAAGTGTCCTAAGGCAATCGCCTTATGATTGTAAACATTTATTTTAATAAATGATAATTCACTATTTGAGTATACATGTTTGTGTATTTGATTGGGATCTTAAACTCATCTACTGAATGTCCGCAATACAATTCACAGCATAAGAGAATTTGTGATGGGATCAAACTAGTGACTATCTCTACATGTGCCATTGTGAATATTGAAAATATCCCTAGTCGATGAATTGATAAAAACGGACACTATCAATTCTGTTGAGACTAGCATGGGTTATTCTCTAATCAGCTGATTCTCACTGGCTGGTGACATTGGGATGTCCGGAGATAAACATGGATGCTAGTTAAGGGAACTAGTTCATTGGAGTGACTAGCTGTAAAAACTCATATGGTAATCTATATAGATATGTCAATGAAGTTCTTACTGCAGCTTAAGTGCGATGTTCTTTGACTTGCGGTGTTCAAGTCATCTTGGTCATGGAGACTTATACTTTAACATCTTAAGCAAGCATCTCCAAGGAGGTGTGGACCCAGGATGATTGGGTATAAGCCGAAGTGCCCGAAGATGTTTGAACAGCCTACAAAGGATTCACCACTCCTTGCGAGGAGATGTATACCCAGGCCTATCGTCGGATTGTTACTCCAAAGCCTCTGGCCAGAGGCATATCATGTTTAGAGTATGAGTCTCTTAAATACATGAGAGTAATTAGAAATCCAAAGGACGAGAAAGACACTACTTGGCTAGGTGTGACGTAGTCAGTCTAGTGGGGACTGACACAAACAGACCATGTCCTAACCAAGTGGGTATAAGATGGTGAAGGGAATGGGGCACGATTCATTAGAGCTGCTGAAGGGTTTCAGAATTACTTCTGAGGTCAACCGTTGATCTTTGATTAATTTGGTCATGATGTACTACTAGGTGCCACTCATGACCATTTTATAATTGGTTAATTATAGACGGCCAACATAATGAAAGCCTATTTAGTCACACGCATACGAGTAATCCGAGGGATTTAAAACGAGTTGAAAATTGGATTTTCCGATCAAGAGAAATAAGTCGAATCTGAGTTAATCAGAGGCGCAACGGAAGCTTAAAATGGCTAAGTCTTTTGAAGGCTTATTGGGCGAATTAAATGAGTTTNTGGTTAGTTGCAACGATAAAAATTACATTGGTTCAAATTTGAATTAATTTGGAATTGATTTAGTTAAGTTATGATCAAATTAAATTTAAGATTTACATGATTCAATCGATTTAAAAGAAAATAATATATTTTTTAGTAAATCTTATATTTTATTTTGTTCTTTCCCTCTTCCCTGTATAGTTTGCAACTCCGCCATACCATATGTCCTCTCTTTATCTATCTCTCTTTTATTTTTCTCTTTCTCTTCTTTTCTGTTTACTTTTTTTTGCTTCTCTTCTCCGAGGATAGTAATCCTATTATTTTTTCGTCTCCTCTTCTCAAG
Organism: Boesenbergia rotunda; assembly: GCA_024364735.1. Taxonomy (NCBI): domain Eukaryota; kingdom Viridiplantae; phylum Streptophyta; class Magnoliopsida; order Zingiberales; family Zingiberaceae; genus Boesenbergia; species Boesenbergia rotunda. Next base: position 9,043 of record JAGFNQ010007635.1, on the reverse strand, counting down.
CACAAAAGTTTTTTTTTTCTCTCTTGTCTAACAATAAGAAATGTAGCAATTGCCCTCTTCCAACAATAAGAGCAACTCTTAGTCTTCATAATTTTTTCTTCATCATGTGTTTTTTAAGATTTTATTGGCATCACAAGAATAATCATGTCCTATCTTGCCTTATTCTTTTTTATTGTTGTCAAACTCGTCAAAACTAGTTGAAAAAGATAAAATTCTTCTTTTTTATTTATTCTCTCTATTTTTCTCTACTTTATTTTTTTTTTCAAAAGTAAAGAAGACTAAATTATTTATTTATTTATTTTAATATTTTTGAATGAGAGTCGTAAATATAAATTATATTTTATAATTTATAATAGAATGGCTATTTAAATTATAATGAATGTCTCATAAGTTGAAATGTTAAATATTACGGGAGAAGGTAGGATGATAAATAATTTTTTAATTTTGAATTATAGATAAATTTTCAAGTCAACGGATCGTTCTTTTAGCTAAAACGAAAGATTATGATTGGAATTTTTAAATTTAAATTTGTTTCAATTTTTTAAATTAAAATGAGTAATGATATGTACGATGAAAATAAATGTCTCAGTAAAAATTTTAACTATCAATCAGTGATACGTCTGATATCCGATCGCCGCCTTGAACCAAACTATATCCTGGGAGGCACGGTGAACCCGTCGGGGATCGTCGCAATTGCGATCTCGCATTATTCACCGTCGATTTCGATGGGTTCACCGTTATTGACGATTCTGACGGGTTCACCGTTCTCCCAAGGTATAGTTTGATTCGGGACGACGATCAGAGACCGTCGATAGTGTCCGATCAACGATCGAAAGTCAGACATGCCGCCGATTAATGGTTAAAATTTTCACTGAGGCACTTTCATTTCTTTAAATTCAAATTTTAGAATTTTAAAAATGAATGTACATTAATATTTAAAAATTTTGAAAACTATCTGGCCTAATTAAAAAAATCTAGATCTACACCTCGAAGACTCAGCGCTGTGAATTTATAGCCTAGTTCAGCCAGGGATATGCTTACAATTCAAGGAATCACCAAGGCGTCGGAATTTTAAGTGCTTCGATAACATGCCTCAGATCACATTTATTCTCTGTTTCGGAAGCACACCGCAAGAGTAAAATGGACTTTTCCACAAGCGGACTACACGACTTGGACATTTCCAAAAAAATCTATGTGATTAGGAGAAAAAACAAAACTTATTACGAACTTTGGTAAAACGCCATAAAATTTTTGCAAACTAACTCTCCTAATTAAAAATCTAGATTTACGTCACGTATAATCAGTGCTGTGAATTTGTATAGTTTAGCGAGGGGTGTGCTTGCAATTCAAGGAATCACGAGGGCGTCGAATTTCAAGTGTCTCGGATCACATTTAGGCGTTTGATAATGAGTAATCAGTCTTGTAATATAATCAATATTATATTACAAGGTTTATTACTTTGTTTAATATAGTTTTAAAACTGTAATGTAATTTATCTACATTATAAAAATTAATAAAAGTATTATAATCTAGATTATAAAGTCAATAACATATAATCTAGATTACATTACAGGCTCAATTACATTACAAATTAGATTATATTATTCCTATCCAAACGCAATCTTACTCTCTACTTCGGAAGCACATCGGACGGATAAAATGGACTTTTCCTCCTGACAGGCTGCGTGATTTAGACATTTACAAAATCTCTAAATCATTTAGAGAAAAAGTAAAATTTGTGACGCTTATTGATAAAACGTCATAAATTTATTTGCAAACTGATGCGATGGCCAGCTGCAGATAAACTTTCTGTGGTGCCGGTGATCGACGACTATAATTTATTATTTTTTTAAAGAAATAAAATAGAGGTGATAATGCAGCTAGCGCATCAATAATTCCACCAAATCCTTCTATTTCCCCTACATTTTCCACCCAAAAAAAGGGAAAGAAGAAACAGAATGGTGACCGTTTTGATGGTCCACTTCCTTCTATACGGTACCTTCAGCAGCTCCAAATACTTTTAACAGCAACGATTAGAAAGGAAGATGGTGTGCAGACTTAATCCAAAAAACGCTGCAACAAACTTTAATAATTTACCTCTTCGGCTTGAGTGTTCAGTGTGTTCGATAGCCTCTGTGCATTTTGTCGTGGGGCGTCAATCAAAGTGCGACGTTATGTACTTGGGCCAGACATATGTAAGGGTATCTCACTCTTTAAATCTGTGTCAGAAAAACCTGGTCATCGTGTTTTTTTTTTTCTATTTTTTCCCTATCATTTTAAATTAACCGATTTAAAAATAATTATTGTAAAACGAATCATTATGAAGCTAACCATTACAAATACTTTTATATATTCGTGTATAAAAATTAGAATCCTTCAGCTTACTTCGACCTTCGCTTAATGTTGGAGTTTTAACAATAATTTATATCTCTTCGATATTTGACTTAGTCAATTTATAACCGTCAGATCTTCCGAAAGGTTACTATCTCCTCGGTATTTGACTTAGTCGATTAACGACCGTCAAATCTTCTGGGAGGTTGTTATCTCCTCGGTATTTGACTTAGTCGATTTACGACCATCAGATCTTCCAGGAGGTTGCTCGGAGGAAGTAAACTGATTGGTTTACGTCGAGGCTAGTGTTCGACACTATCTCCGTAAAATGATATTGCTCCGCTACTAGTACTCACGGATAGCAGCAATTCGTTTCCAAGATACAACGACCACTACAAGAAAAAAGACCTATTGTGACATTTACTTTATGACACTTAATAGTAAATGCCATTATGAACTATTTATAATGGTACTTATTAAAATAGATTAATTTTATAAATAAAATATCTAATTAAATTCTTTATCATGACACATTTTATAAATGTCATTATAAATTAATCATGTCGATATTATAAATTAATCAAAATTATTTAATTTTTTTAACCTAAACTTTTTGTAAAATACAAAATAATAATAATAAATGAATAAACCAATATAATAATAATAATAATTTATATATATGTAATATATATAAATACCGTAATAAGAGTTAGAAATATAAATAATCATATGAAAAATTCTAGAATAATTTTTTAGAATTTTGAAAATATTTACGGGGAAGATTGGACACAAGATATGTTAATTTGGAATTATTTAAGGAAAAGTTTAAATTTCGGAATTTAATATATATTATAAAATTTTTATAAATAACTCTCTTCACCCGTCCCTTTGCCGTGCCCTAACATCTCCACCCGAACACATCCTCGCCGACAAACCTTTCCCTTCGCGCACGCGAAGACAGCCGGAAGGGCGCCGCCTCTCCTTGCGATCTTCCTTTCCCCTCTCGTCGCATGCGAACAAGGTTGGAGCGCTGCACCCTCACCCTCGCGCAAGCAAGTCGCCGACAATCTTCTCCTCTGCGCGATCGGCATTACGATGCCCATCCTCGCGCGATCGCCGGTCGAGCCAGCCATCCCTCCTTTCGATGCTTGATATTCTGGGCTGCACGAGCGCCTCCCCACGCGCGACGCTCCTCCCCGCCACGCCGTCTGCCCACCAACGCGGTCTGCCCTACTCGCGCGCCTCCCCATCAGCACGGTCATCTACCCTACTCGTCCCTCCTCGCCACACGCGCATCTCCCCACCAAAGCCATCAGCACGGTAATCAGGACTCAATGGCATGTTGGCCTTCCCATTTTCATTTCTGTCAATGGAAGTACTAAACGAGTGTTCTAGCGCTGATATGGGAGTTTTTGCATTATTTTGATTTAGTAAATGCATAGTGTCTCATTATATAGAGAAGGTTTATCTTCTTTTAGATCCTTTTTAGTGTCTATGATCAATTTCTCATTTTCTTCCTGCATTTGAGTGTTTTCCTAAGGTTTCATTTGCATTTTATTGAAATGTTGGGTATTGAATTTTAGTAGTGTTTTAGTTTACTCTATTTATGGATGCAATTTCTCAATTTTCTGTTTGAAAACAATTCTTAACTGCATTTAATGGCTTTAAAAGCTCCTTTAATGGATGCTTTTTCTATGAAATTACTAAATTTCTATTTGAGTGTGGATTTAGGGCCTTATGAGTGGATAAGTTTTTTTTTCCTAAGGTTTCATTTGCATCTGATTTTTGTGTTTATTTTCATGCAACTGGTGATTTTATCGGGCAATTTTACTGTATTTTATATCATTTAGGAGTTCTAGAGAATTAGAATTGAAATTCAATTGCTCAACTTGAACTTTCTCGTTATCAAGGATATTGATTTTGCATCCTCTTGATTTCTTTGTTTTCTATAACTATAAGATGATTTTGCATCCTCTTGGTTGCGATGTTATTCAGTTCTTCTAGCTACCTATAATACATGATGATATTCCACATCACAGTTATGAATCAGGTTAGTATAGATTTTGATGTGGGATTTTAGACATCATTTGAAATCTTGTATTGTACCAAGTCCGGGTGATAAATTAGTGAAACTCAATATTACTTAGCATCGATACAATGTCTTCTATGTCGTTGTGGTAATTATGTCGATGAGTATTATTTCATGTTGACATTTTACACCTTTTTACATGCTAAAATTGAGATAATGCGGTTAGTTTTTTTTATTTGTTTCCATTGATATGTCAAAATTATAGCATTTTAGTTGAAAATAAATATATAATTGTGTCATCTTTCTTTTTTCTTCATCTCTTTTTTTCCTTCCTCCTCCAATTTACCATTGACACAATATCTAAATGTTGGCACGATATTGAAATAGTATTGTTCTAGTGGAAAAGCAAAACACCTTATGGTTCGGTATGACCTGATATTTCAAACCTTGGTTTTGGATATGGCTTAGTCATGAATAATATAGTCATTAAGGGGAAAACTATTCCTGTCTTATGTTTTTCACTCAAAAAACTTTCTATAAATATATTATATTTCATTAGTTAACTTTCCTTATTGATCTTTATTTACTCATCCATTCTTGATATTATAATTTATACATAATTGAGGATTGAAAAGATTTCTCTTATTCCTTCAATTCAGACAGATCCTAATATAGATGTCCATGCAAGAATGATAAATGCAGGAATTAGAGTCATTGACAAACATGGAAAAGAGAATGTTCCTTGACTTTTTCCTATTTTTGACAGTTTTTTGAATAAGAAGGTACTCTCATTTTAACTGATTGATTATTTGTTGGATTCGAGATTCCTGTATTTTAAACCTAATAATACTAATGTTTGTCATCAAGAGCCACTAACTCTGTGTTGCTTCTTTGTCTTTAGGCATCCGATGAAGAAAAATATGATCTTGTGAGGGAAGGTGTTGTGATATTCACTGGAGCTCTTGCGAAACATTTAGCAAAGGTATGAGATCAGTGATAGGAATTTTGGCGGCTTGCCTGTTGTCATTGCTTTCCTTCTTGTTGTAGATTGGTATTTGCTGTTACTTTACTCTCATTGGCTTACAATTTAAAAACTAAGCAGGTAATTTCATTTTGGGTGCAATATTTTTTTTTACCCTTTGAAATATTTAATGCTTTGTTTCTTATTGCTTGTTTTCTTGTTTAAGATGTATTTTCCCACTTTGTTGGTAATATTCTTATAATTGCTTGGTAATTCTTGTCCTTGTTTTTCTTGTTCGAAATGCATTTTCATTTTCCAGTCTTTCTCTGCAATTATTATTCATTAGGAGGACGGCTAAACACTTGTGTTTAGACTCGTAGATCGAATGATGAAAAGTGATAGATATGGAGATAGTCGTGGTGCAACCTTTGGTCTTGCTGGTGTAGCTAAAGGTTTTGGAATATCTTGCTTGAAAAATTATGACATTATCACAGCCCTCCATGAAGGTTTACAAGATAGGTTTGTCACCCTTTGTTGTTTATTACTTGGAACTGTCAGTTACTTCTTAAAATGTACTTGCTCTTTTGATGGTACATAGCTTCATTGTTAATGCACTTTTACTAAAGAACAAGGTTTATTATTACAATTAATATTGCTTTTTCCCAAGCCTAACAATATTTTGTTTCTATGTCTTCCTTTTGTATTGATATTTATGATTTATCAATGTTCAATTTGTTGAGTTTATATATATGTCATGGAGAGCTTCTTGGATATAACATCCTGGATGAATTAACAATAAGCATAAGGGGTAGAGGGGTTAAGGGTTGTTTGATTTTTTGAATGCATATTTGTCTAGTCCAATGGTTGGAAACTCAATATCATCAAAAGAACTTAATCCACATCATTTATATTGCAGATTGTGGCATGACTATTTGGTGTCAACATGCTCTTAGAGTTGCTATATATATATATTCTCTACTGTGTTATATCTCATTTATGTCATAGCCTTCCTCAGATGAAGTCTTTGTAATATTGTATATGAAGAAACTTAAATAGCGATATGAATAGATATCTTTCAGATTTGGCAAATCTGAAGGACATCTTTCACTTATCAAGATCAATGAGTTTTTTTGGAGAGCCAATATCAGTACTGTCGAGATTTGTTTGTTTTAATTTTATTTCATTTACACAAATTAATATATGATTTTTTTTTCTAAGTGACAAGAATATTGAATTTTGTTCAAGATGTGATGGTTGAAGATTGAAGATGCAGCAAAGTTTGAAAGTTTGGTTATGTTTTGCTTTAGGAGAGACTTAATTTTTTGCTAGTTCTTAAACTAAATACATTGGGTACATTTGTGATTGTGATTAGTACATAGATATTTTTTGAGGTGATCAATTTGACAATCATGTATTGCAAAAAAATTGCCAATTATTGATTAGCACTTTGATTTCAATTTAAAATTTTTATTTGTGTTTATGTTAATTAGTTATATGCGTAAATATTTATATCATGAAAATATTAAAAATGGGTGAGATATTTATTAATATATGATATTTTTATGTCATAATAGAACACCAAATTATGTAGATAAAATATCATTGTAAAACTCATATGAAGACATTTCAAAATGTCATAATAAATAACTATTAATGATAATTTTAAATGTCCTTATAGACTAATATAGTAAACATTTATATGTGTCACTATAAATTACATAACGAGACATTTTAAATTAACTTTATAAACTATCATTAGTGACATTTTTTATTATGACTATAAATAAAATTCAAGACATTTATAATTGTCTTGATAAATAATTTTAAAGGACATATAAATTTGTCATCATTACTATAATAAAACAACATATATAAATGTCATTACAAATCTTATAGTGACACTATTTTTTGTCACTATAATAATTATTCATGCTATTAGTGTTGTCACTATTTTTATTTTATAGTGACATTAAGAATTGTCATAAGTGATAAGACTTTAGACGACATCACTATAGAGGACATTTTAACTTAATGTCACTATATCAAAAATGTCAGTATAAGTAATATATGATGACATTTTTCAATGTCATTAAAAGCATTTTTTCTTGTAGTGGACGTCATCTCGGAATAGTAGCATTTCAAATTCCGAGCCCGACGAACCTTTTCGCAGGCTTTTTGGACTCTCGATGCAGAAGATGGATGAGTGCAAATGCTTTAGATTGCAATGCTTGAATGAATAAAATGATCAAGTGGAGGAATCTATTTATATTGAGTGAAGAGGTAAGTACCCTTTGGTTCGGACAGATCTGGACCGTTCATAACGAAAGGGTATAACCCTTTAAAGGTCTTTTAATCTCGTCCCTTGATATAAAGAGTTATAACTTTTCAGATCCATTTTGATCTCAGCTGCCAGATTAAAACATTTAATCCGACGTCTCAGATCTTTTCTCCCTCTTCACAGTCAGATTCGAATCTGACACTCCAGATCGCACGTATCTTGAACAATTAATTTCTCATTCACCTTTAATCGGTATTGAGCAAATAAATAGTCCAGATTTATCTACGCGAAACGTAGATTTCAATTTTGAAGTCAAACTTGACTTTCAACGATCAATAGTATCAAAGTTTTGCTTTTGTAAAATCATATCCAACAAAACGAATCATTATGAAGCTAACCATTACAAATACTTTTATATATTCGTGTATAAAAATTAGAATCCTCCAGCTTACTAATATAATCTTCTTAAACTACATTGATAATATTTATTTTTTAAAAATGTTTTATAATCCTAATTTCTCCACGATCAGAGGAGATTTTTTTTTTTTTAAACAAATTCAGATGATGATTTGAATCAAATAACGCCAATGCTACTTAAGTATGAGGGATTGAAAGTTCCGTTGGATATTTGGATCTTAAAAAAAAAATCAAATATAGTTTTACAAAGAAAAATCGAGTTGTCATCGATCAATGAAAGTTAGAATTAACTTCAAAATGAAATTTACGTTTCGCGTAGACAAATCTAAACTATTAATTTGCTCAAAATCGATTATGGGTAAATGAGAAATTAATTGTTTAAAGTCAGCCTAAAATTAACATATAAGGAAGTAGATGAGGAATAATCTCACATCTGTAATTTTCAAAAGTGTTTACTTCCTTATATATGTTTCTGTGTTAATTGAGTTAAAAAAAACATAGGTGAACTCTTCTTATAGGCGAGCAGGTGCCCGTACCTGTGAGCCCGTCACCCGTCACACATGCATATGCGTAATGGGCGCTTTGTTGGCGCATTTTGTACTGAATCACAAGTGTCGCGATCTGACCGTTGGTGATGGGACTTGATCTGAAGCGTCAGATCGAATCTGATGGCTGAGATTAAAGGGAGATCTGAAGGGTTACAACCATGTAGATTTAATATTGACTGAGATCAAAGGGCTATCTAAAGGGTTACAACCCTCCAGATCGAACGACCCAGATCAATCCTACCAAATGTCACACCCACTCATCAAAGGGTATCTCACCTCTTCCCTTATATAAATAGAGTCTTCTATATGCTGGATTCATTAGTTCATTCAATCATCCAAAGTTTATTAGCATACATCTCATCTTGTACATCTAGAGTCCAAAAAGCTTACAAAAAGGTTCGCTAGTCTTGAAATTTATAGTGGTGCTATTTCGAGATATCGTCGTTGTATCTTGGGAAACAAATTGTTGTTATCCGTGA
>JAGFNQ010007634.1:0-23360 GCA_024364735.1 Boesenbergia rotunda | reverse complement strand
TGATGCTAAAAAATATTCATAATGTTGTCTAATGTGTTCTTATGATGTTTAGAGAGTAAATATAATTTTTGAGAATTTTGGGGTACCCTAGGATCCCCTAAGGGTTTCGGCCATCCCATGAATCCATGGGTAAAGTGGAACCTAAACACTCAAGCATGTGTTTTGTGTATTATCATGATATAAGGGAGATTGAGGGGGGCTTATGTGAATTTTCACAAGGCTTATGACCCCCACAAGTTTCGGCCAAGTTGGATCTAGGGCAAAAAGTTAGGGATTTCCCTCAAGCAAGGGTCCCAATGGCCTCATGGTAGAGTATGTTTGGTGTTAATGTTTGATTGGGGGTTTCCATGGAATTTTTCCATGCCCCCATGGCCTTGTAGGGTTTCGGCCAGCACAAGGAAAGAGGGCTAAAGGGTAGGGATAACCCTAATTATGAGCCCTAATGGCCTCCCATGGTCTTATAGATGATGTATGGTTGTTCCTTTACCTTATGCTATATTACATGTTTATGGAATTGATGGAACTCCACCCTATAGGTTTCGGCCAAGCAAAGGAATTTAGGGTTTGGAAGTAGTTAGGGTTCAAAGAATGATGGTTTATGCTTACCATGAAGTATATATATGTATAGGTTCAAGCATGTGGTAGAAATCATGTTACCAATAACCCTAAGTTTAAGCACCATGTTTTATGTTTTATGTTTATGATTGGATGCCATGCTTAATAGGGTTTATGATGAATGTCTTATGTTCTATGCCATGTAATTGAATGATAGGTAGAATGTTATGGGAATCCTACCTATGTATGCTTAAGATAGATACCATGCTTAGGCAAGAAATGCAATGTTTACCTTATGTATCATGATTATACAAGCTTTATGTAGTAGGATAAATATCTATGAAAAACATGTCATGTTCGATGCAATGCTTACCTTCTATGTTATGATCATGCAAGTACTAGAAATAAGAATGATGTTTAGGTATGCATGCTATGTTTTATGTAGGAAGATGTATGCCATGTTGTATGGATAATGATGCATGCCATGTTAAATGAATAAAGACTCATGCCATGTTTATGAAAGAAGATGCATACCATGTTTATGAATGAAGATAATGCTCATGCCTTCTAGGCATCATGATGCTATGCAATAAGTATGAACAATGAAAGGACAAGCATGTGTTAAGTCATGCTTTATGTAACATGGTTATGCTATGAATGTCTTATGAATGATGAAACATGAAAAGTATTTTACTTTATGAATGGGCTTGTACCGGACCGAAGTATGGGTCCAAGGGATGGGCACCTTAAGAACGCCCCGGTTATGGACTACCGACTATGCTGTCCACGGTTCTGGCACTACCGGAGCTGTGCAACAGGGATGGGCTCCTTAAGAACGCCTCGGTTCGGGGACTACCGACTATGCTGTCCTTACCCTAGTAGGTCGGGGCTCGCTACCTCGGACTTGCTAGGGATGCGTGATAGATTCCATTTTATTGATCATTTGAGTTGCTTAAATCCCTGTTTGATCTATGTTTTTATTGCCAAAATTGTGAAATTGCCTAGGTTTTAGAACTTATTCATATTTTGGACTTAAATGCAAAATTACACATATTTGAGTTAATTGGCCACTAAATTCTTGATTTATTTTTGTAGGCATGAAAGGTTCCTGGACCTAGAGCATATTGGGTCAAACTTGAGTCGGAAGTGGAACCGGATCGAATTATCAAGCCTACGATTAATCCGGGCCGTCCGATTCAAGAGCGGCTAGATCTGAGCCATCCGGGACGATCTGGAGCAATCCGAGCTAGGGTTAGGGTTGATCAAGCTCTATGATCAAGATCTGAAGGTTTCATCCCAATCAGAGCTCAATCGACCGTTGGATCAAGCTTGGAGGGCTCTAGAGCGTCCATTCAAAGATTAGGGTGATCTGGACCATCCGTTGCACATCTGGAGGATCCGAGCTACCACGAGGCAGATCCTGACCTCAGATCACCATCATCAAAGTTTGGCTCAAATCAGAGCGAGATCGGCCGTTGGATTTCCTCAAATCGATCTGAGCCGTCCATTGGTTAATACTTAAGGAAAATGGCACAGAAGCTCTTCCCCGTCGCGTCTTCAGAGTTCTTCGCCGCAATTTCCGTTCTTCGTGTTCTTCCTTCATCCTTAGCTTGTTTCCTTCAATCCAAGGCGCGACCACTCGTTTTTCTTGCTGAATTCAAATACTAGGTCATCGGAAGTTCATCAGTCTTGTTTCCGGATCGAGATTGCCCAAGAACAGAGTTTGTGAGAGGTTTCTACAGCTTTGTCCAATTGACAATCTTCGGATCGGCTGTGCTCTACCACCTTCCACCAAAAGCTATCTAGAGGGGTTCCCTGAGTAGCTTTGATCATCATCCACTCACCAATTCACGCAGACACAGCTGAGATGAAGAATTCGCATGGAAAATTCAGAAATGGGCAGTTCGGACTGTATTCAATCGCGGATGAAGCTGTCCCCATGATTTGCTGAGCTTGCGGGTCCGAGGCTCTCCCTTGCTTGACAACCAAGGAGTATCTGAGCTCGGGAAGGAATCGAGGAGTAGTTTTCCGTAGTTAAATTCCTATTTTAGCTATAGCTTTCAGTGTAGTCGAATTCTGCCCTGTTTTTCTGCAATTTCAATTTTTCAGCAACTTAGTTTGTAATTCTGAATTGTTGAGCTCAATTAGGATTTTAATCTTCAAGTTAAGTTAACTAGGAACTTGTTTGGTGATAGATTAAGTCAGATTACAGTTTGCTTTAGCTTAATCTTGGCGTGCCAAGTCAAGTTGTTGCGTGCCAAGTTCCATTCTGTCTTGATTTCTCTCCTTTGGTTTCTGAATCTGTTTCGAATTTCTGAGTTTCTTAGTAGTTAATTCTTGCTCTAGCATTAGATAGATAGAGTGTTTAGTGATCAACTAGACCGAATTTCAAGTTATTGTAGTTTGATTTGCTGCGTGCCAAGTTGTTTGCCGAGTATCAAGATTTTCAGCCTTTTTAACTAGTTTTTGTTAGGTAATTGCTAGCCAAGTTTACTTGCACCTAGATTAGTTTCTTTAATTTGTTTTGCACTAGCTAGTTTAGCTCTTTATCTATTGCGAGAACTAAAATCAGTAGCTAATCCTTGAATTTCTGAACATCAAGTAATTTCTGCATATCATCATTTCTGAATTTGCTTTTGTTTCTCCAATTCTAATTTTAGTTTCAACTCTTCTACATTAGTCTTGCTTAGTTATTTCCTAATACCCCTGCTGTCCAATCAATTTTACACTTTGAGCTGCAAGTTACAAATATCTTAAGTTTAGAGTTAGTTTTTGGCATAAGGAGACTTCCATTGTGGGCCAATTGATTTGATTCTCTTTGCATTTGACTTTAGCTTGTTTCCTTTGTGGCACATGATGGTGTTGAAACAATAAATAGTTCTCACTCATATCTGAATTTTGTTGGCAGTGGTTGGGTTCCAAAAAATATTGTAGCCAAGTAGAGGTTCATTGCTTGTGAAATGTCGAAATTCTTTTGCATTGATTTGTGTTAAGCTTGTTAGTTCCGAAAATTCCCATCACTGTTTTTACTCAATTGCTTGGCTTCTCTTTTGTTTTGTTGTAATCAGAAATCAATTTCCCCATAAAAATTTGGTAAGTGCTTTGATTAGGTTTCCATTAGTTGAGTTTTCCCTTTAGTGCCAACTTCTTGCTTAGTTATTAGCTAAGTCTTCTAATTTCGTTTCTTCCATTGCAACTTCATTTTTCAATTAAAATCCAAAAAACCAAATTACTTGTTTGAAACCCGAAAATGACACATAATTACAAGTTTGAATCAAACACGACAACTAGCCCCGAGAAAAATACGACCTGTGGCCCCTATATTACATTTTCATACTTTTGATTGTAAAAGGGTTTTCAGCATTTCATATACATTTAAATTTGAGGCCCACATTCGTGACAGTCCATTTGGGTCCGTCAATGCGCGCTATGATGTATGTATGTGGTACAAGCCAGGGACCCCAATGATATGATGATTATGTTTAAACATTTAAAAGTATGTTTAAAAAGTTAAGCATCCTTATGTATATGCATTCCACTCATGCATTCATTCATGTTATGCATTATACTATGTTGATAAGATTTTTATGCTTATGCTTCGTATTAAGGAATATGCATGGAAATAAATGATCTATGCCATGATTATGTTAAGAAGATGTTCATATGCTATGATAGGAAGTATGCCTATGATTAGGCCCTACAGGTTGGTTTACACTTTATAGACATGCTTATACCATGTATTATGCAATGCTTAGAATGTTTATCATGTTATGTTTATACCATGTATTATGCCATGCTCAGAATGTTTATTATGTTATGTTTATACCATGTATTATGCCATGCTTAAAATGTTTATTATGTTATGGTTATACCATGTATTAGGCCATGCTTAGAATGTTTATTATGTTATGTTCATGCCGCGTATTATGCCATGCTTAGAATGTTTACTATGTTTACGATTATGCCATGTCTTATGCCATGCTAGGAATGTTCACTTATGTTTATGTTCATGCCATGCTATGTATATGATAAGTGATCCAAGATGTTATGCTCTAAGTAGAGCACCAAGTATGTTAATGTTTCATGTGCTCATTATGAGATGATGAATGGTTTTTGTGAGTAGGAAAGAGTCTTACTAAGTCTGTGTGCTTATAGTCTTATTTCCTTATACCGCAGATCATTCAAGGGGACAATGATGGAAGCAGCAGGAGGGCAAGAACGCATGTGTGTGCTAGTGACTTGGCCCAGGAAACCATATGTTTACCGTTTATGCTAGAACTTTACTTTGGTCACTTATATGGTTGAATGCGTGAATAATGACTTATGGAACTCTATGATGTGATGTTAAGTATGACATGATATGACATGATATGATGTTTAAGTATGAAGTCAATATGCCGAGTTCCATGTCATCATGTTAAGAATGGTAGTAGGGCATGTATGTGTAAGTCTTAAAGTTATTCCGCTGCCTTATGATGTCTACATGCCCTAAGTATGTTAACGTAATGCCGCTTTATGAAAAAAAACGGGCATTACAGTTATATATTATTCCGCTTGCACACTAACATTATAGGAAGAGAAAATCAAGTAATTGAGGGGCAACGTCTATTCACCCCCTCTAGACACCCATCCGATCCCGTACAGTTAGAAACTAGGCAATGGAAGTCTTAACGGGGCTAGGTGATGGAAGATTTATTTGGAAACTAGGAAAACCTAGTTGAGAATTAGGTTAAGTCCAAAATAGGTCTGTTGGAGTTGAACACTTGGCATGAGAGGAATAGTCCAAGTGGGTCACATTGGCTAACACTTGATGGTTAGAAGTCCAATAGGGAGTTGACATAAAATGAGAAAGTCCTGACAGAGCAAACTTTTGAAAGCCATAACTTTTAAATTGAATATCATAACAAGGCAATTTTTATTGTAAAATAAAGTTCGTTTAGCGATTTATGTTTGTAAAACTTATATATTGGCCAACTAATGGGTTTGATCAGTTGACTGATGACTTTAGAAACTAAACAAAAGTAAGTTTGATTCGATCAATTAGATTAGTCGACTGATGTAACTCATTAGTTGATTGATCATGATCAGAACCAAATAGAAGCAGGTTAGATTGGCTCGATTCAATTTGACTTACTGATGGTTTAATCGGTCGAATGATGGATTTAGAAAGTAAATAGAAGTAAGTTTAATTCAACCATCTAGATTAGTCAACTGATAATAATCAGAACCAAACAGAAGCAAGTCAGATTCACTTGATTCAATTTGGCTGATTAATGTCGATTAGAATTGAACAAGTGAGTCAGCTGATTATATCAGTCGACTGATGGTTTACATCAGTGGATTGATGTTCAAATAATCAATAAAATTAGATAGATTTCAAAAAGTTCAGAGGTTATTTGATGGTTAGATACTATATCAATTGATTGATGGGTAAGATCAATCGACTAATAGGTGAAAATCAGTCCTGACCGCAAGACCTTAATGAAGGGATTTTGAGGAGTTTTTTTGGGCCAATTCTTAGGGATTCTAAAGTGAAGTGTTGCTGCATTTCGTAGTCAACAAGGGACATTTCTGAGCAACAGGAGATTAAGCAAGCAAGGTGTTTATTGTATTTATACGTACTTCCTTAATTCTTGTTGTATTATCTCATTGTATTCTTGTGTTCAAGTTTGTACGAGGCTTCTCTGTCGCCAAGAAGGAGATTTTCATAGTGGAGTTGTGAGTGAGGAGTGAATCTTTAGATTAGTTATCTCAAGGAGATGAATAACAAGTAAAATCAAAGGTGTTAGTGTTTTGGCGTGCTTTGCTTCAAGTTTTTGTTGTAAATCAAAATCGAAGGAGCGAAGTGAGCTATTTACCCCCCCCCCCCCCCCCCCCCCCCTCTAGCTCATAAGTGTCCCAACATATTATATCCTAATGAAAATAAAATTTCCAAACATTACCAAAATAAGGACAAAACTAAGCATTCATAGTTTAAATTAAGTTTACCTAAAACATTTAAATCTAATACGTGTAATAAAACTAAACAATTAAATTGTGCTCTACAACATGCATTGTTAAGTATGGTAAATTAAAAACCTAGTCCTGAAAAAATTTTGGAGACTATTTACGGTTTACTAGATCTTGGATCAAGGTTAGCGGGAGTTAAATAGTTTAATACCACAGTATAGAGGGTTATTTGGCTAAAGTTCTAACCTATAGGAGGACTGGATTAGACAGAAGATAAGGGGTTGATTGCTTTTAATTTAGAAATTAAGGATGCATGTGGGATATGTTAAACTAGAAGGGCTAATGTGCAAAATATTGGGATCGATGGCACGGCTAGAGGGGGTGAATAACCTATTGCCCCCAATCTGTTGATTTCTTCCAACAAGTATTAGCGTGCACAAGCGAAAATATCAACTACAAATTAAAGCAATACTAACACTAATCCATTACGTGGTTCGGAGATGATACTCCTACTCCACGGCTATCCGTAAAGTGGACAATCCTGATTCGTCGGTGGATGAGTCCCCGGAAGACCTTCAGCTAGCTCGCGTAGCTCCTTTGTGGGTGGAGAAACCTCACCACAACTCGCACAAGACCTCTGAGAGCTTAGACTACTAATTGGCCTTTAACCAAAACCAATTTCGTTAACCCTAGCCAATTAAACCGAGCTCGTGATTGAACTAGCCGTTACCAGTCGACTGATGCCAACACCAGTCAATTGGTTCCAACCGAATTCGAACGTTACAGCTCAACGTTCGAATTCCAACCGACACCAGTCGACTGCACATAGGATTAGTCGACTGATCTTTCTGTGTTCTACACCAGTCGACTGCTACAAGCAGCAGTTGACTACCCAAACCTTAAATCTAGGGTTTTAACCCCGAGTACAGTCACTTAGCACTCATCCTCGCCTGACCAACCTAGACCTAGCCTTCTAGCCACCTCCATCAGCCTTGCGTCCCTCAGATGCCTCTCCATCCTTCACGCCTTGCCTTCTGGAGCTTCCTTCGGCCTTAGACCTTGTTGTTGGGTCTTCTATTGCCAAGATATCACTTGGACATTTCTCCTTTGTTGTATCTGTATCCCGCATACTTACAATGCATATTAAATACTATATAATTCTAACTTAAACATTTGCCCAAACATCAAAACTTAAGGTACCCAGATTGCTCCAACAATCTCCTCCTTTTTAATGTTTAGCAACACGTTTAAGTTAGGGAAACAACAACAAAGCATATTATCATGGAACCTAACCTTAGGCTCCCCCTTCTACCTAAACTCTCCCTTGAGTAGGTTTTCCTTACAAAGGTACTTCTCCCCCTTTACCAACAAATGCTCCCCCTTCACCTAAGCTCCCCCTTGAGCTTGGATTTCTTGCAAAGGTGTGTTGTTTTCCCACTTAAATCCAACACTTCTCCTCCTTTGTCACACATCAAAAAGAGCTCCAATAATCTTCCCAATTATTAGATTCTTTAACCTTAAAAGACCATAAACATTGTGTATTAACCTTTTATAAGATTATACACATATTTTGCAATTATTTGGATATTTTTCGGCTGCTGAAAATAGTTTCAACACGTATCAGTCGACTGAGACAGCTACCAGTTGACTGATCCCTATTGAAAAATCATACAGTAGCTAGTCTCTCTCTAGACAACAATGTTACCAGTTGACTGGTACCCTGATAACAACATTTTCAACAGTTTGAACCCAAATTCAGAAATGCACCAGAAATTTCACAAATCTCTAAAAAAAATTTAATTTTTTGGAGTGATTTGTGGTACCCGTGTCCACTTGGGAAAATACATTTAAAAATGTATATATCTCGGATCCCAAGATTGACATAAAATCTAAAACTATCTAAATAGTTCAATAGAACTTTGACCTAAAGTCCTAGTTTTGGCTTCCTCTTGATGTAACTGCCCATACCAAACCATAATGCATCCCTAGCATTGGTTTATATGACATCTACACATCAAAAACTAATTTTCATGAAATATGACCCCAATGTCATATTTTCATCCATGAAACATAAACCCAATGTGCCAAAACCTAAGGATTGAGACTCAAATTCGTCTCCAAACCTTTTGGCACTCCATGGTTCATCTAGACTTCCGGAAGAAATCATCTCGAGATCCATTTACCATGAGCCCCAATTTGACTCTTAGAGCTCCCCCTTGAGCTCTTAACCTTAGCCACCTCCGTAGGTGACTCATCCAAGGTTACTAAGCCACACTGGTGTACCTTCGGTGATCCTTGGCTGTCAACCGTTACCTTCTTAATCTTAGATGTCTTGTCCTTGATTACTCCTCCCTTACCAATGTCTTGTGCCCTTCTAGTATTTGACTTTCTTTTGGTCTTGGAGGTACTTAATTTGATATTTTTGGGATTTTAAACACACAAACACATGTCAAATCGCCTAGGTCCAATAATGAACCTATCTAGGACTCTCTCCATTTCTTCAAGTCTTGCATTTAAGACTTGAATTTTCAACTCTAGAGCTCTAACTCTAGAGTCAACATGTTCACCTTGGACATTCCTAGATCTACCCACCTTTCTAGGCATATATCTCTTTTTCTTGGGATTAATGCCTTGCTCATTTACTACCTTCCTTCGCTTAGACATGGTAGTTTGGGTCCTATTTGGTCTGGCCTTGGATAATGATTTCCTAGGGTTATCTACCCTGTTAACCCTATTCCTATCATTATATCTAAATCCATAATTATTCTTGTGTAAATAATCTACATTATTGTTAACAAACATATATGAATTAGAAATTGGATTAAATTTTAAATAAGCGATTACCTCCCTTTTATCTTTGAAGCTTGACTTGAGCTCTTCTTCTTCTTTAATTTCTTCAAATGACCTAGCTTCTTGAGCTCTCCTTTCCTTGGGCATTTTGTGTGGTAGTTCCCCCACTCACCACACATGAAACAAATTATATACTTCTTATCCTTAGCTTCATCCCTATAAACCCACATTAGTTTTTAAAAGAACATTGCCGCGTTTAAGGTTTACCTCTTTTACCTTCTTAAGTGAAGGACATCTACTCTTATAGTGTCCCATTTACCCACACTCAAAATACTTAATGTGGAATTTTTCACTCTTCTCGGTAATTGAGGTTGAGGGTTGAGCTTCCAAGATCTCCTCCACCTTGGATTGCTCTTCTTCTTCCTCACCTGAGGATGTGGACGATTCTACTTCCTCCTCCTCTTCGAATGTTGAACTTGATTCAACTTCCGATTAGTCCTTCTCCTTCTCTTAGACCAATGAACCCTTATCCTGGGCTCCTCCACTCCTTGTTCTTGTGTAGAATTCTCATGTATAGCTATCACCTTCCTCCATAGCTCATAAGCATTCTTGTATTCTCCTACACGTGACACAATATAAGAAGGTAATAAATTTAATATAATTCTCGTTACCTCCTTATTCGACTCCGTTTCCTCCTTTTGATCCTTGGTCCAATACCGAGGTCGGAGGTGTTTCCCCCTCTTGCCCATTAGAGCTTCGAATAGAACCTCCAATGCGGTCCAATGGTCTCAATCCATTTGGAACTAAATCTCCAACTGCTTCCTCCAACAATCGAAGTCGTCTCGATCATATGGAGGTGGGATCTGAGTATCCCATCCTAGCGGACCTTCCGAATCCATCTTCCTCTAGAGCTTTTGCTCTCCCGGAAGTTAGTCCGTAGACGAGTGACCCCGACTCTGATACCACTTGTTGGGACCGATGACACAACTAGAGGGGTAAATAGTGCGTTGCCCCCAATGCATCAATTTCTTCTTACAAGTGTCTACTCCACGGCTGCCTATAAGGTGTGCGATCCCGATCTATTAGTGGATGAGTCCCCGGAAGACATCCGGCTAGCTCACATAGCTCCTTGAGGGTGGAGAAAACACCACAACTCGCACAAGACCTCTGAGAGCTTAGACTTCTAAATTGGTCTTTAACCAAAGCTAATTTCGTTAACCCTAGCCAGCCAAATCGAGCTCGTGGCTGAACTAGCCGTTACCAGTCGACTGATGCCAACACTAGTCGATTGGTTCTAGCTGAATTCGAACGTTACAATCCAACGTTCGAATTTCAACCAACACCAGTCGACTACACAGAGGATCAGTCGACTGATGTTTCTGTGCCCTACACCAGTTGATTGCTAGAAGTAGCAGTCGATTGCCCAAACACTAAATCTAGGGTTTCAATCCCGAGTACAGTCACTCAACACTCATCCTCGCTCAACCAACCTAGACCTAACCTTCTAGCCTCCTCCATCAGCCTTGCGTCCCTCGGATGCCTCTCCATCCTTCACGCCTTGCCTTCTGGAGCTTCCTTCGGCCTCTGTCCTTGTTGTTGGGTCTTCCATTGCCAAGATGCCACTTGGACTTTTCTTATTTGTTGTACCTATATCCTGCATACGCATAATGCAAATTAAATACACAATAATCCTAACTTAAACTTTTACCCAAATATCAAAACCTAAGGTACCTAGATTGCTCCATCACAAAATAGCCTCCATACAAAATCTTACCCTTCGCCTCTTCTTCGCAACCTCCGCCTGATTTTTCCCCTTCTCACGTGACCACACGCTAGTGACTCTCTCCTTCTCCTTCTCCTTCTTCTCTGCCTCATGTGTGAGCTACCTTGTTGATCCACTCTTTCTTCTCCACTGATTTCTTCTCATCCTTGCGGGGAGAATCTTCGACGACCTTCTGGCTTCATTGGTTGTGCGATGATCACATCGGTGATGACACTCACGAAGGTAGGGACATCGTCGATCACTTTGAGTTAGGTATTGTGGTTCTTTTTATTGGCATTGTTCTGAAGATTTCGAGTTGAATCTAATATTGTGCACTGCTATTAGGTTTGATGACAAAGAAGGGGAAATTTGAGAGTGAAGAAGCTATCGCCGGAGAAGAGGATTTCCTTAGAACTTGTGGGAAAGGGTGGATCTGCCAGATTTGAGCAAAGGGTCTCTGGCCATCAACAAGGTAAGATTTAGCTCTCGTAGTATTAATTTTAGATGAAGATTTTGTGAAGAGGTTCGAAGATGATTTAGATTTGCTTAGATTGTGGGTTTTCAATAGATGCTTAGTTTTTGGATTGTCTGCCTTGATAGTGAATTTGTTTTGCTCTTGTGGTGTGATGAAGATTGTTGTGTACCTCCTTATTGGGTTCAAGTTGGTTTAGGAGGACTTTGATGCTAATTCTGTTTTGGTGGGGAATTAGATTATAGTTTTGTTTGGTTTTTCCTTGAGGCTGTTAATTAGAATTAGATGGTCTTTGAAATGGGAGACCTTAAATTGGTGTTTAGTTTTTGTTGAGGCATGGTTGCCATGAGACCTCTGTAGATTTTAGGTTGGGGTATTTTGATTTTTGTTCAGCATTGAAGATTGTCGTGAGCTAGTTTTGTTTGGATTATGCTCATAATTTAATTTTGTTTGGAGTTTGGGACAATAGCTTGATGGAATTGTGGCTATTGTGTTGGTGGATTGGTTTTGTTCTTGTTGGTTTGGGTGTGATATTGGTTGCCATGAGTTGGGTTTTGGAAGCTAACATGAGTTATATTGGCAGCTTGTTGTGCCGTGTGAATCCCTATTGCTTTGGGGTTGAGTGTCTTGGATTTCCACTTTGCAATTTGTAGAGTTGGAGATTTGGATTATGGATGTTGAGTGGAATTGGAAATTAAACCCAATTCTAATAATTAGGCTCGAGTGGGAATTAAATATTTAATTATCGTTAATTAAATGAACATGATAATTAAGATGATCCTAATTAAGTAAAGTAGTTTATTTAGCATGGTATCATGTGTTACAGTAGCTAAGCACTATATCCTTTAATATAGGACATTGGCTTGATTTATTGGCCTTGCACTTTTGGATAGGGGTTCTCTGCAATATGGACTTCTTTTTTAGAAACGAGTATCCCTGACTTATCTCTTTACTTTTGATATTGTATGCATGATTTATTATTATGATAGTAGTAGGGTATTACTCTTTATCTGCTTTTGATTATCACTTGATATTTAGTTGCTTAGACTTGTGATAATCATGTTTTATGTCTATACAGTTTCACTTTGATACTTTTACTCTATAGAGTATATACGTGTGAACGCGTGCTTAGGATTGGTCTTGTGTCATAATATACTTGACATTGAGTTGACCAATAGTTATACTTTTACTTGTATACCTAGTTGCACGATGGTTAGGTTATAATGTATGATTCAGGCCCGTGTATGTTATGTTACGATATGGATAGTTATCTGGGGGTGTTGCATTAATTAGTGTGATGCACCATCCTTATAATGCTTAGGATCTACCCACTTGGCCACTCAGGGGTTGTTAGTGGTTATCAGAGTGTGGGCAGTTTGCCACTGTCAGGACACGCTCACCCACTCAGGGGTAGTGGTAGATCAGAGCAATATGTATTCGGTGGATCCTTCCTCTTTCCAGTGATTCGAGGGGATGAGAGTGATGCTTTCCCATTTGCTTGATCAGCTAGGAGTGTGGTACTCCGCCTTCATGCCGTCTACTCGGCCACTTCGGAGCAATGACGACAGAGTGCATACAATTGTCACAACCCTAACCTCTCGGTCGTTTGCATACGACATGTGACGGTGGCTTGACTAGCTTCAGGAGAGTGACACATGTCATTACATCATGTGCATATGATGCATAGTTACATTTGATTGAGCTTTGATTGTTACATATGTTTGAAATGCACATACATAAGGTATTTTGCACGTGGTTGGATGACCTAGTATTGCTCGGGTGGTACGAGCTCATATGATCTGGCATTGCTCGTGTGGATGAGCTTACCTGTGAGGGTTCAGATTTTCAGGGTCATGATCTTAGTGCCCTACATGTTTGATTGACATTGGTATGTACATTTTATACAGTATTTTAGTCAAGTTTCTGATATCATTATGAGACTGTATCTAATTCATTCTATACTGCTTGTATAACGTTTTGATGATATGCATAATACCGTTGAGTTCGTCCAGACTCACTCCCATTAGTTACATTTTCTGTTTCAGGATGACTTACTAGGAGTTGCTAGGAGAGACCCGGTAGTCAGTCTCGTCCTGTCGACGACTTTGTCTTAGTTTCAGTTTTGGTATTCATGTGGTGATGGCGTATTTTCCTTTCTGATTTTTTTTGCGGACTTGTATGTCCTTTAGTTTGTGGTTGTGTGCTTTTATGTGCCCCAGAGGGCTTGGTGATATATTTTTGTGATGTAAGTCATGCTAGCA
The DNA here is from genome assembly GCA_024364735.1 of Boesenbergia rotunda. Classification (NCBI taxonomy): domain Eukaryota; kingdom Viridiplantae; phylum Streptophyta; class Magnoliopsida; order Zingiberales; family Zingiberaceae; genus Boesenbergia; species Boesenbergia rotunda. The sequence continues at coordinate 9,571 of JAGFNQ010007634.1, read as the reverse complement.
TGCACTTTGCATGCCCGTGATTGGTTTGTGATGCATTTTACTTTCTTTTTGTTATATTTTCAGGCCGTGTAGTCCATGAACAAAGGTTTCAGATTGAGGGTTGTGTAGGCCATATACAAAGGTTTCAAATTATTCGCCGTACAGGAGAGATACTGTCTGTTTGCCATTGAACATGCGGATCCCCCAGGGGCGTGACATGCATTGTTTACAACCTAAATATAGGCAATAAAACAAGCCAATATGATTCTTTGGATAAAAAATACTAATAAAATACAACATAAGCATAATATCCTATTTATTTGAGTGATCACGAGTAGCTTGATCACGACTAGCCAAGCTCACGACCAAGGGGCCTCGAGCCACGACCAGACAAGCTCATGACAACTTGGCCACAACCAAAGATGGGATGGGAGAGGTAGCCAGAGAGGAGAGAGTGTTACTTGGATGTCGAAGAGGAGAGCGTTCGTGCTAAATTGGAGAACGTCGAAGAGGAGAGAGAGGGAGAGAAGAAAAAAAATTAAGGAACCCTAATTTGATTGAGACAATTTAGCAATGGAAATTAAAATCCCATCGCTATATAGTGACAGAATTTAAGTGTTCGTTGCTAATTAGCGACGACTATTAATTTTTATTGCTAATTAGCGATGAAAATTTAGGGAGTGTTTGGTTTATTTCATTTTCTATTTTTATTTTTTGAAAAATTATATTTTCTTATTTTCTAGAAAATAATTTTATTTCATTTTCTAATTTTTTAAAAAAATACTATATCTTTTTCTGAAAAATAAGTTTGAAAAATACAAACCAAATATATTTTCTGAAAAATCACATTTTCAATGGAAAATAAACATACAAAACACAACCTTATATCAACGGGATGATCTTTTTTACTAATTAGTGATGATCTTTTTTATTTTTGTCGCTACATTAGTGGCTGAAATAATCTTCGGTAGTTAATTAGCGATGAAAATTAAATTATGCTATGATAGGAAATTATTTTGGCCTCTAAAATAGCAACGGGAAAAAGAAATCCAACGTTGGATTTTTTGATAATGAAAGATGTTATTCAAGATGAAGGGATGCTTTGAAGATGCAGGAGGTCCGAGAAAAATTAAAAATAAATAATAATATTATCTTAATTTTAGCATGTCACGAGGAGTAAGTGTTTCTGACTAATAGTGGATAGAAAAATGACATGATCAATGAAAAATTTCAAGGAAAATCTTAAAAATGACGTGATATTTTACATGCAGCGAACTTTGATGGGTTCATCGTACCCCCCAGGATATAATTTGATTCGGAATGACGGTTGGAGGCCGTCGATGGTGTCCGAGCGACAATCAAATGTGTGCATGTAAAATGCCACATTATTTCTTAAGATTTTCATTAAATTTTTTTACCAAGCGTATCATAACTCTAGTGTATATTGAGTTTTGAAATTTTATTGAAATGATATATTTCCATTATTTAGTTAAGTCTGACACAATATAAAATTTCAAATCGAAAACCTTGCTCAGGTCAGGAACATCACTGACACCCTGTTTGAAAACCCATGCAATTCAATTCCATCCGAATTTCATGATTTAGAAGTAACTTAAGTGAAGGGATTGAATTCTCATGAGAATTGAAATATAACAAAACTAACACCCTGTTTGAAAACTTTTTAAGGAATTGAATTCCATCCGGAATTGAATTACATCCGGAATTCAATTCCGGATCCATCCGGAATTGAATTCCAATTCTCATATTTGGAATGAATTAGTAAATAACAAAATTAAATTGAATTCCTTGATTTGGAATCAATTAGAATTAAATTCAATTGTTATATTTTAACCATTTTATCCTTCATCAAAGAAAATATCTCCAACTCAATATTTTGTAGTTTTATGTGAGAAATGGTTCTCTTGTTAACATCCTTCACCAAAATCAATCTGCCTTGGAGCTGGCTGCAACAACTGTTGTGGCTTGTGCTGATTCTTCTGTGGGAGAAGAGTGCAGAAAAGGAGAGAAAAGACTGCAGAGTGCATTAATTTGCAATGTAGGAAGGGATGCAAGCACATGATTGCACCTTTCCCAAGTTCCTGAGTTTTCCAGGCAAAGAGATGCCTTCACTTTCTCTGGTTCCACAATTCAAGTGTTGGATCGAGAAAGACCGATAGAGGGGGGGTGAATATCGAAAAATGTTCGGATTTAAAAGAAAGAGTAAGTGCGCGGCGGAATAAAGACAAACAACGCAAACACCAAGGTTTTACTTGGTTCGGAGCCTGGGTCGACTCCTACTCCAAGGCCCACGGTCGTTGACCGTTTACTTTGGGCAATTCTATAGTGCGCAAAACGGTTACAAAGTGAGATTACAAAATTACTGTAAATAGAAATATACACTTTGTTTTACCAACTCCCGGTGTAGATCGAGTTTCGGTGCAGTGGGAGGTTGACGGCGCTTCGTTCTTGAGTCGGGAAGTTTCCGGAGCAGAGCGCGGTCGTCAGAGCGTTTGGATGCGTTGAATGAAAGCAGTGTATTGAAGAGGAGGGTCGAGGGCCCTTTTTATAGTGCCTGGGGGCGCCCTGGTCGACGGGGGCGCCCCCCACGTGGCTGCAGATCCACACAAGGCGCAATCAAGGGTTTATCCCTTAGAACTCGGGATAACCCTTTGACGGGGGCGCCCTGGTTGACTCGGCCAACTCTTATCCGCAGCGCTGAAGTCTCCTGCGTAAGAGTGGCTGGGGGCGCCCTGGGCGCTGGGGGCGCCCTGGGCGCTGGGGCGCCCTGGGCGCTGGGGCGCCCGGGACAGCGGGGGCGCCCTGGGTGCGCAGTGCAGACGCGGCAGCAGCTTAACTCTTCAGTTGGTTTGCCATGGGGGCGCCCGGGACAGCGGGGGCGCCCTCAGAATGTGCTGTCGAGGTTCATTTGCTTTCTTTGTGTTTTGTGTTCACCTTGGGGGCGCCCGGGACACTCCGGGCGCCCTGGTCAGCAGTTGCCTCTTTCCTTTGAGGCATTCTGAGCTGCAGACACACGTTCCTTCGGTCCTGCTTCCAGGGTTAGTCCAAAACACAATAAAACAAATATTTAATTTAATTTATACAGCCTTAGCTGTCTTGGTTCTGACTTTGGTCTCCAAAATGGAGCCCTAGGTCGAACCGACGCCTAATGTTCCCTCAAGGGGAACGCGTCCTCACCTACTCCTCTCGGGAGAATTTACCTGGTGCCAACCGGCTCCTCCAGTTGGACTTTTGCCCGGCAGCCCTTCGCCAGGTCTTGAGTACCAAGCAGCCCTTCGCTTGGTGCCTAGCAGCCCTTCGCTAGGTCTTTTCTTCTGGCAGCCCTTTGCCAGGGCCTAGCATTCCTTCGCTAGGGTTTGTCCATTCTGGCAGTCCTTCGCCAGAGCCTAGCAGTCCTTCGCTAGGGCTTTTCTTCTGGCTGGCATTCCTTTGCCAGTGCCTAGCATTCCTTCGCTAGGGCTTTTCCTGTACACTCAAGAAACTTGTTAGACAACAACTAACCCTTAACTTTTGAACCCTTTTGCCAATATCAAAACACAGGTTTGACTTGGGTGCATTCTGCACCAACAATCTCCCCCTTTTTGATATATGGCAACCTAGTTCAAAAAGTTAAGGAAAAAAATGCTGAAATTGAAATCCTAAGTTAGATTCCCTCCCCTGGAAGAAATCTCCCCCTAGGTTTTTCAAAAATAGGTGGTGTGAGTTAAGTACTTAGAAGATTTCATGTTTTGATAATAAGTTGGGAAATCTCTAAAGTTTTTTGCTAAGTTTTTCGAAAAGATGTTCTAAGTTTGGAAAACTTTGAAAACTTTAGACAAATTTTCAGTTTTAGGAACATTTCACACTTTGGAAAATTTTCAGTTTTGGAAAAATTTCAGACTTAGAAAATTTTCAGTTTTGGAAAATTTCAGACTTAGAAAATTTTCAGATTTGGAAAACTTTCAAGCACTACGTTAAGCTTAAACATAATTTCAAAACACATAGTTCAGAGTTGGAAATTTTTAAAGAGAATTTTAAAACCTTTAAGCTTAACAATAATTTTAAGCAAAAACATTAAGTTTCAAAATAATTCAGAGTTTAGAAATAAAACTAACTTTGATTCACCAATTTTATTTTTTCAGTTCAACTTTTTGAAGAAGACGATGGGAAAAAATTTAAAAAAAATTTTGTTCCCTGTTTCCTTTCCAACTCTCCCCCTTTGACATATATCAAAAATGCAGAAAAAATTTTGCAATAATTAAAGCATTTGCTGTACTGAATCAAACTGGAACCTAAGTCTGGTTAAATCTTTAGGGACGTGTCTAACCCAATTAGCTACTTACCAACTGTTATAAACAGTAGTTTTCGCTAGGGTTAGTCAAGTTAAGTGCATTGTTCAAGTTAGATTGTCTAAACTTGATACTTAACTTGATTGCTGTTCAGTTTGTATTTAGTGCCCCAACTACTGCAGATGCACTGACTTAAAGCATCTTGAGTTAAGGCAAAGACCTAAGCATCTCAACCCTTTCTAGGTTATCACTCAAAGTACCCTAAGGTGCTTGTGAGATGCTGGCTTCTAGATCTATAGGTGCATGCAATTCTAGGGTTAGAGCCTAGGCTAAGTCCATTTCGAAGAAAACCCTAGTTTTGAAGGGGGTAGTTTTTGAAATAAAACTAAGTCAAGGAAAAAATTTTAAAACCAAAGTAAAACTTTTTAAGATTAAGTTAGAAAAACTTTTAAAATAAACACCATTTTAAAATCAATTTAAAACATTTTAAAATTAAAGCAAAAACCAAATGATTCTATTCTACTAAGCATAATCCTAACTGCCTTCTCAGTGAGCTGAACTCAGATTCAGGTAGGGGTTTAGTGAATATGTCAGCTAGGTTGGACTTGGAGTCTACATGCTTAAGGACTATTTCACCCCTAGCTACGTGATCTCTTACAAAGTGATGTTTCACTTCTATGTGTTTGGTTCTAGAATGTTGTATTGGGTTTTTGGTTAAGTTAATTGAGCTAATATTGTCAATATTGACTTGGGTCTGATTGTAGTCTAGCTGAAAGTCCTTAAGGGTGTGCATCATCCATAGGAGTTGAGCTACACACTCTCCTAAGGCTACATATTCAGCTTCAGTTGTGGATAGAGCAACACAGTGTTGCTTCCTACTGCACCAACTTACTAAGCTGTTTCCTAAAAGTTGACAGCTTCCACTTGTACTTTTTCTATCTAATTTACAACCAGCATAGTCAGAATCAGAGTATCCTGACAACTTAAAGGATGAAGTCCTAGGGTACCATATCCCTACATTTAGAGTGCCCTTAATGTATCTTAAAATTCGTTTTAGGGCTGCTAAGTGAGTTTCCTTAGCACAGGTTTGGTACCTAGCGCACATTCCTACTGAAAAAAGTATATCAGGTCTGCTGGCTGTAAGGTATAGTAGACTTCCTATCATACTTTTATAAAGTTTTAGGTCTACTGGTTTCCATCAGGGTCATTATCTATTTTCACATTTGTGGCCATTGGGGTACTTATACTTTTAGAGTTATCCATTTTAAATTTCTTAATTAGTTCTTTAGCATATTTAGATTGATGTACATAATTTCCATCCTTAGTTTGTTTGATTTGTAACCCTAGGAAAAAGTTGAGTTCCCCAACTAAACTCATTTCAAACTCATTTTCCATTATTGTTACAAATTCTTTTAGAAATTTAGAGTTAATTGATCCAAATATTATATCATCTACGTAAATTTGGGCAATAAATATATCCTTTTCTAAAATTTTAACAAACAAGGTTGGGTCAATTTGACCTTGTTTGAATTCTTTAGAAATCAGGTAATTGGATAATCTTTCATACCAGGCCCTGGGTGCTTGTTTTAGTCCATAAAGGGCTTTACTAAGTTTGTAGACATGATCGGGTTTTTCTATATCCTCAAACCTGGGGTTGTCCTACATAAACTTCTTCCTTAATAAGCCCATTTAAGAAGGCTGACTTTACATCCATTTGGTATAATTTAAATCCTTTATGGGATGCAAAGGCTAGTAACATCCTAATAGACTCAAGTCTAGCTACAGGGGCATAGGTTTCATCATAATCCAACCCTTCTACTTGACTGAATCCCTTAGCTACTAAGCGGGCTTTATTTCGGACTATTTCACCTTGGTCGTTTAACTTATTCCTAAATACCCACTTGGTGTCAATTACGGATTTGCCCTTAGGCTTAGGTACTAACTCCCAGACTTGGTTTCTCTCAAATTGGGCTAACTCTTCTTGCATGGCTAGGATCCAGTCAGGATCAGGTAGGGCTTCCTCAATAGTCTTAGGTTCAATCTTTGAAATCATGGCTATTTGACTAAGATTTCTATAGGAAGCTCTAGTTCTGACTCCTAAGGTTGGATACCTACGATTTGGTCAGCTGGGTGACTTAGTCTGGGTTTCTTGGTTTTTCTAGTACTTGGCTCAGCTTCAGGTCCAGCTGGTCCAATAGGTTCAGTTCTGGGTTCATTGGTTGGTTCAACTGATTCAGAAGTTGGTTCAATTGTTAAGTCATTAAAGGGTTCAATTGGGGTTTCAGAGTTATCTTCTTGATCAGTATTTGATGAAGCTAAGTCAGAATTATCAGATTTTGGGTTAGTTTCTTCATCAAATATTAAGTTGGTTGTTTCTTCAATTTTCTTAGTTGTTTTGTTGTAGACCCTATAAGCTCTACTTGTTGTAGAGTATCCTAAAAAGATACCTGGGTTTGACTTGGATTGAAACTTTCCAAGATAGTCTTTGGTATTAAGAATATGGACTTTGCATCCAAAGACTCTAAGATAGTGTAGGTTTGGAAGTCTATGGTAGTAAAGTTCATAGGGTGTTTTATTTATCTTTTTATTAGGTAGAATCCTATTTTGGATATAGCAAGCTGTGCTGATTGCTTCTGCCCAATAGTGGTTAGGTAGGTCAAATTCATTGAGCATAGCCCTAGCAGCTTCCTGTAGGGTTCTATTTTTTCTTTCTACTATGCCATTTTGTTGGGGGGTTCTGGGACACGAAAATTCGTGTTTATATCCATTTACTTTACAGAATTCTTCGAATCTTTGATTCTCGAATTCTCCCCCGTGGTCAGACCTAAGTCTTTTGATTTTGGTATCATTTTGATTTTCAATCAATTTACAAAAGTTGTTAAATAGGTTCAGGGTTTCATCTTTGGTCTTTAGAAACCTGACCCAGGTGAACCTAGAGTAGTCATCAATTATCACTAAGCAGTATCGGTTTCCACTTAGTGACTTGGCTCCATGTGAATCAAATAGGTCAAGGTGTAGGAGCTCAAGTGTGGTTTGGGTTTGATCAGATTGGATCAATTTGTGACTAGACTTGGTTTGTTTGCCTTGATTACAAGATTCACATATTAGGTTTTCATTATTCTTAATTTTGGGGACACCTTTGATTAAGCCAAGTTGGGTAATTTTTGAGATAGTTCTTAGATTGGTATGACCTAATCTCCTATGCCAGAGTTTTGATTGTTCTAATTGTGTTAACATGCATTTGGGTATAAGGGGAAGATTTATAGTGTATACATTGTTTTTCCTAGTGCCCTTAAGCATGATTTCTGAGTCTTGTGCATTTCTAATCAGGCAATTAGAATTGTTGAAAGTAACTAAATAACCAGAATCACATAACTGACTTATGCTAAGTAAGTTAAAATTGAAGTTTTCCACCAATAGAACTTTCTTAATAATGAAATTGGATTTAAGTTCAATATTACCTGACCCAATTACCTTGAGTGTAGCATTGTTACCAAATGCCACTGAGCCCAGGTTTTTGAACTTGAGTTTGGTGAACTTCAATTTGTCCCCAGTCATATGTCTGGAGCACCCGCTATCTAACATCCATTGGTCCAAATCTTTATGTTCCTACACATAAAGAATTTTTGATGATTTGGATCCAATTTAAGTTAGGGATAGCTTAAATTGAGTTTCACTTCCTAGTCTGTCTCACCCCAGTCTAGGGTTTTCAATCACGTTAACCTTAAGGTTTTTGTGAGACAGGTTTGAGGGTAAAAATTAGTTTTGAAAAGGAATTTCAATTTATTTTCGAAAAAGTTCTTTATTTTTGAAAACAGATTAAAAAAAAAGAAATTTTGAAAACAGATTAAGTGTTTTTCAAAAAGAGATAAGTTTGAAAAATAGAAATTTTGAAACAGTTAGAATCTATAATTATTTGAAATTTGAGTTAGATTCGAATTTGACAAAAGATAATTTGAATTTGAATTTCAGAAATTGGCTTCCAGGTCTTGGCGAGGCACTAGGCCTTCTTTGGCCGTAGCCTTATGGGATCATCCACCCTTTCCTTGACAAAGCCTTTTAATGAAATTTCATTTTCAAATTAAATTAGGTCATTTTCTGGTCTAACTAGCTTGGGTCTTGGATCGGTAGCTTCGGCTGGTTTCACCAGTCTAAAGAGACCAAGTAGACTTGATCTTATTAGAGTTGGTTTCCCCAACGTACTATCATCTCACCTCCTCCCAATACTATGTTTTCAAGTTTCAAGTAGTTAGTCCTTAATCTAACTATCCCTAATTCTAAGCATGGCAATTGCAGAAATTAAATAACAAGCAATAAAAAAAATTATCTAATATAAAATTGTTTTGATTTTGGCTCCCCCTGGACTAAAGCCTCTGTATGGGTAGGCAAGATGTGAATCTTGTCCTTGGGGATCCAAAATTGATTTGAACCAATTGGTTTAGTCAGGCACAGTTTTGGCACCCATGCCTGAACCTTAGGTCTTGACTGGTTCAGTACAGCAAAGTAAGATCTTTGCCGAGATTTGGTTCTATAGCCAAGTCCGGATCGGTTTAGAACAGACTTCTGTTTTCCAAGAATCATATCAAGATTCTTGGAACCAGAAGTGAATCGTTCTAAAGCTGTTCTAAGTCCTTAACTTGAGTTTTCAGGGAGGAGTTCTCTGATTCAAGTTTTTCAACTTGATCAGGGGTTCCTTCCTGAATTTTCTCAGTTAAGGATTTAGACTCAGCTTCCTCTTTCAGGAATTTTACTTCCTGTCGGAGGGACTCGATTCGGAGTTTGGCTTTCGCCAAATCTCGGGATAGATAGGAAATAAGCGAATTTAATTGCAATTTTGAAAAACCCGTTACCCTTATTTCGCCGTTGTCGGAGAAGGTCAGCTTGCCGTCGTCCTGGTCCGAGTCTGAGTCAGTCTCGATTTGATCCGAAGCGGTCAGGGCTAGAAGATTGGACTGGGGTGCTTCTTCTTCTCCTTCTGAGGAAGACTCGTCCCAGGTTGCTTGGAGTGCCTTCTTCTTTCTGGTCTTTTTGGACTCCTTTAGGCTTGGACATTCAGTCTTGTAGTGGCCCTTCTTCTTGCATTCGTAGCAGGTTACGTTGGGCTTGTGTTTGTCAGTTGCCGGTTCAGCTTGTCCGTCCTTTCTTCGGCTTGTTCTCCGTGTGTTGGTTTGGTTCTTCAACTTTTTGTAGTAGCTTCGAGTTAGCCGGACCAGTTCAGATTGATCTTCTTCTTGATCTTCTGTTTCTGAATCTGAGGTAGATTCGGGTTCAACTTGAGTTTGCTTCTTGGTCGTCTTTCCTGTTTT